>OZ014506.1:10985503-11158003 GCA_963966075.1 Aphodius sticticus | reverse complement strand
GAAGTGTTTGCTTAATGGTTTTCCTTAAATTATTTGTAGAATATTGCCTATACTTACTTTCATCGTGTCAACAGGAGATTCTTTTAATATTGTTAGTAAAGTATTTAAAAACTTCAGCAGGCTCAGAAAAGTTGCAAGCCGAATCACTATATTTTTTATTTGTTGGGTTATTTTTTATACCAGCCAACTCCTTTCCACTTTTGTCACAACTGTCACAAGTTTGAGCAATATTTGACACGCATAGCGTGGTAGAAGTTTGCTCTTATGGAACTAGCAACATACTGGTGTTTACCGAACTATCGGATTATGATTCTTTATGAACTAGTAGTGTGAGTTGTCATTTAAAATTAATAACTGTGTTAAAATAAATAAGAGGGTACTGCGGTCCTTAGGATCATATACCATTTTCAGGGAAACAATATGTTTGTAGGATTTTAATCTTTTTTAAGACATTACGCTATTTCCGTCCCACTTTAAAACTTTGGGAATTAACTAAAAATTGTGTAAGTTATTATCTGTTTTCTTTTTAAATTACCAAATGCGCATTTTTAAAATTTCGTAATTAAACTTCAAAAATCAAAATCCCCGCAGAACCCCTATTGTGTTGTATATCAAGAGAGCGATCATGAAAAAAGCTATACAACTACACCTATAATCAGATCGGCGATAACTACTATTCTAATAAGGCTTGTTATGGCTAAGTTCAAGCAAGTTTAAAATATTTGCATACCCATAATTCCACGGGATGATTATTATCATAAAATTGTGTATTTTTTATAGCTACATGAAGGCAATTGTACAGAATTTCATCAAAATCCAAAGTGGTACTTCACCACTAAATCTATGTTGATTGGGCGATTTGAAAGTCGTTCAAATTGAAGTAGGCACACTTTTACGTGAATTCCTTGGAAAGCACACGTCTGTCCTTAACGCAATGACATCGTTGTAGTAAGGTACTGACTGAAGTAACCTGTGTTTTAAATAAATAGAAAACCGTTAAAATCAGCAAATCCTTTTGTTAGATTCCTTTACTATTTTTGTCAAAAACCGACCAAAATATTGATAAATATTAATTTTTCAAATTCTTCTATTAATTAATTTAATAAACTTCAAATACTCACTGCTCGACAATGATTTATATATTCTTGAACAAACATAATTGATGATAAAGGAAAGGAGTTAACTAAAACCTCTTAATTTTGCACGAATAACTAAATTTACTGTGGTACTACTTTCGATCTCTAGAGCATCATCAGCCAAAAGCTAGAAAAAACACAACATAATCAAAGGAAATCACGCAACAAATGTAACACAAAAAACGAACCAATATGATTTGAAAAGTAAAATGTTAAATAGTAAACTAACAATACTCACAGTCAAACTCAATTATAAGAGGTACAAGACTAAATACACGACAAAAAACATGTCAAACAGTACACACTGCAGCGGAGACAAGGACAGTACTGAGAACGAGTAAGTCTAGTAGGAAACCTGATAAAAGCTGAGCCAGTGCCAACCAAGAAATAACAAAGTCCAAATTTAAAATTTAAAGGTGGTGATAAAAGTTTGAATAAAACACATAATATGAAACTGAAAAGATAACCAGAAAAATTAGACTAAAATGAAAAAGCAAAATTAAAACAAAATGAAAATATGTGGGACACGTGGGCAGAAAACCACTCAGAAAAACTTAATTTAAAGGTAAGAGAAAAGTGGCTTGTAAAAAAATCCAGTTGATCATTTAATAGGTTGTAATTTCTCTTTTTAAGATATTCAAGTTTGTAACCTTTATCACATTTTTGGAGTAATTTAACGTTGCAAAAATTAATTTTATGTCCGGTAGCAATTCTATATTTATAATAGTTAGAAGTAGACGTGTTGTTATTTTGTGTTACATTTGTTGCGTGATTTCTTTTGATTATGTTGTGTTTTTTCTAGCTTTTGGCTGATGATGATCTAGGGATCGAAACTAGTACCAAAGTAGAAAAATCGTTCCTCATCTAATGTATATCTACACAAGATAGAAACTGAACATAAAATTAATTACGATAAAACCAAATTAATTCATAGATGTAACAAAGGCTTTAAGATGGACCTTTTGGAACAAAACGAAATCGAAAAATATAAAAAGACATCCAACTTTACGTTAATGAACGATCAGACTAATTTTCCCTTCAGACCACACTTTTCGTATTTATTTTCTGACCGACCTGTAGGTACCTAATACCTATACATTTACAAAATATTTTATGTCCGGTTTGTGACCTTTCATGTTTTTGTTCGCCCATTCCTGTACTCGCCCGCTCAGTTGCCTTTCATAGCTCGTACATGTGGCGTTTATTTTGATATATCACAGAAAATTAAAAAAAAAAATTTTTAATTATAATGTATTGTGAATCCGCTTCGTTTTGTGACTGTTTAGTTTGTACGAATTGACTTATTGACCGTACGTTTTTTCCCCCTTTATTCAATTTGTAAGTGCTTGATGTTTTGTGTATTTTGTAGATTTGGGCTGATGATGGCAAGTTAATTACTGCCGAAACCGGTACCCATTAATATATTTTACTGCAAAGGATATCGAGGCTTTTATTTTTTCCGTTTTACATAACGTAAATTAACTTATTCGTGCAAAATTAAGAGGTTTTAATTAACTCCTTTCCTTTATCAATATTTTTTTGCATTATGGACCTTTACCAACATAATTGATGATATTTCGAAAAGAGCCAATTATGCCAAAACACGAGGTTCCAACACTACTGATATAGATTTTTTTGTTACTCGAAGTAACACCACACAGGTGAGAGTAAAACCATTCGTACCATATACGGACCCATACTGTCATTTCCGCACAATACGAAACTATTAAACAGGACGTTAAACGCCACCATAAACGTTTACGATCCGAAATAAAACTACACCATAATCGGCACAGAACGTTATTCGCCTATTAGCCGCAATGGAAAGTGGTATACTGCGTTACGACCGAAGGAACGAAACGACTCGACGGAAGAATTGGATGGTTCGGTATGCCGAAACGGGAATTTAATTTTAGAATTGTAATTATGGCCCCCCTGAGAAGAAACGATTGCTCGTGGGCGTACACTCAATAAGCGCCTATCACCATTCACACATACTTCGGACTACGCGTTCGATAATTTTAATAACTGCCCATATGTTCATGACAATCATCGTCATGAATGACTGTGGAGTGTAGATAGAATTGATGGATTAGTCATTGTATACAGGTACAATGACCAATAGATGAGCTGTTCAGTTATTGTTATTTGCGTTGTAGTAATCAGTACTGATTTAAGTAAGATAAAGGACTAAAATAGACACACAACCAATATTTGTGTAATTCTGGCTAGTTTGATACTCATCTTACTTAAAGTTTTTGAGACCTAAACTCCTTCTTAGTTAAGGTTGGGTTTGATGCTTCCCAAGAAATAACTCGGCAAGACTGAATTATCTAAGTAAGCTGAAATCAAAGCTGAAACCTTGAACATTAGAAATATGAAGAAAGAAAAAGTTGCCACTTGCGCTTCTACAGTGTTAGTCCTAGAATTTCACTCCATCACAGATTTATCGCTTGTCAATGGTCTATCGTCATCACCTACATAGAAAAATCACTTTGATCTTTTAAAGAGCATATACAACTCATTATGAGGAAGAAACAGTCTTAATATTTTTTTCATACCACGCAGTTAAAGGGGTAATTGTTGCAATCCGCATGTATGTGTAATGTGATATAGCTGAATGAAAAACATTTTTCTTTACTTGTCAACATTGTTCAAGATTTAAATTGGACACCTGATGTTCAATCCTAATAGCTAACCCACCTGTCTAACGCATGCTTACATAACCCAACAATCAATTTTATGTCCACTTTTGGTAAAAGGGTCCGAATATGGTGTAATTTTTCGACTGTTTTACTCCTGTCGTTTCTAAATGACACTGAACAACTATAATTTTAGGGCAACTGGTCGGAAGTGGAGTAACCAGAGCGCGCTTCATTTACTGAGCGGAAGAACGCTCCTGAGCGCAGTCCTGATCGCGTACCGGTATCAACTGACTAAATTAGACATTTCTAAAAACGTAGGGTTTTAAAGTTTCATTAATTAATTACTCTAAATCGGTGCGAGATAAAAATATATTGTTTGCATTTTTCGCTCCAATTATTTAAAGTATTAACCCTTTAAATTAATGCTTATTTCCGATACATCCTGTATAATGTGCATATAATATAGTAGGCACTAAAATAAGTATAATTTTATCTTAGCGAAAAGACAATTATATAGGTACTATCGTGGCCATATATTATGTCCCCTATTTTGACGTTGATTCTCTCGCAAACCTAGGGGCGAAAAAATTTTAAAAAATTCTGATGCTGTCCTTGATTAATACTCTACTACTCATAAAAATTAGAAAGCTGTATATGTTGGCGTTTTCCCGATTTTTCCAAATTAAGAAGAATTGGCGCTGTTTTTGGCCCGTAACTTTCATTCGTTTAACTTTACCAATTAATTACTCCGGAAATAATCCATAGATTTCAACGAATTAAAAAGTAAAATCACCCGCGGAATGTTAGCTGTCAATATGCATTTTTGTAAAATGATTGGGTGAGTGGTTGACCCACAAAATGCTATATTATGCAATGCCAGCAATTCCGTTATTAGAAGAGCTAGAAGAATGAAATATAGACTATAGGCTACCCAATAATTCATAGGTTTAAAGTTTATTACATAATCATTGTTTATCTTGCATTTTCCATACAAAAGATCGTGCTGAAACGCCGCGTGAATTCCAACGCTCTACGGTTTTGGTGTGATGCGGGGAAGGGAGTCGTTAACGGTACTGTCAACAGTGAGAGAACGGCGGACAGCTGATTTCCAATACACAAAAAGAACGATAACTTGTCAAGTTAGTAATTTTAACTAACAGAATTAAATTCTTAATTTTTAAATTCAGAATTTTGGTTATAATATGTGACCCCGCTACGAGAGAAATGCCCTAACTGCCATCTCTCGTTTCGATAGTATTGACTCCTGTTTGGCGTCTAATAACTCTAATACTACTGATCGGAAAAACTTGAAATAAAGTGTGTCATACTCCTCAATCATGTCTACATATGTTGTATGACTATCAAAATTTTTTGCCTCTGGGTGTAAACATGAGCGCGAGAGAAGTGAAAAAATGGACCCGATTTTTTGTAAATTTGTAAATTTGTAAAACTGCCGTCATTCCGATTTTTTTCTCCTAAACCGCTTAGCACAAAAATTTCAATGTTTGTTCAGGTTGCATTCAGAGTCTCTTCTATCGATTGGCGTTTTTGTTTTCTTCAGTTTTTATACAATAAGGTTGTAAACAAGATTTTGATGGAAGCGGATAGATCAGTAAGGAATGTTAACAGCACAACGCAGTTAGCATGCATATAATCCTTATTTACTGCGTCACATATCGCTTAAATTTAATATCATTCCGACCATTTGTTAATTTTTAAGACCGAAATAAACATGAACAACGTTTTGCGCGTGACTCCGCCTGAGTCCGTTTTTGTGTTTATTTATTAGTAATATTTAAATACAGGCAAAAACAATATAACATAAACACAACTCTTGATATATTACATATATTACAAATGGCAGCTCTGAGCGTATAAAACTGATAGGTCGTTATATTGTGTCCGTAAACACTGTTCTCGGAGTAACTTTTGAGCCCGTGCGATCTCCCACTACCGGCAGCGTCGCTGTCGATCCCTTCCCCCGCATCACCCCGAAGACCGAAGACCGTCAATTGCGGCGATCATGAGATGCTTCAACACGATCTTTTGTAGGGAAAATGCAAGATAAACAATGATTCTGTAATAAACTGTAAATATATGATTTATTATGTAGCCTATGATCGACACTTCATCATCCTAGCTCTTCCAATAACGAAATTGCTGGCATTGCATAATATAGCTTTTTGTGTGTTAACCACTACTCCGATCATTTTACAAAAATGCACATTGAAAGCTACCATTCCGCAGGTGATTTTACTTTTTAGTTCGTTGAAATCTATGGATTATTTCCGGAGTAATTAATTGCTAAAGTTAAACGAATGAAATTTATGGGTCAAAAACAGCGCAAATACTTCTTAATTTGGAAAAATCGGGCAAACGCCAACATATACAGCTTTCTAATATTTATGCGTTGTAGTATATTAATAAAGGACAGGACCAGAATTTTTTCAAATTTTTTCGCCCCTAGATTGGCGAGAAAATTGACATCAAAAGAAGGGACATAATATATGGCCACGATAGTACATACATTATTAGGCAAATGATACAAATACAAAGTTGGTGTTGTTATTTTCATTACAGGTTGTTCTTCTTTCATGCAACTTCTTTTATACCGTGTATGGCGGAAAGGTGGACACAACTGCAAAATAAAATATTGAACTTTTCAGAAAATTGTATTCTTCATAATGTAGCGGGTGCATGTAGCAAAGCTATGCATAACTCTTAAGAGTAAAGTGCCGTTATTTTAAAAGTTATGCAAAATTGTTATTTGAAAAAAGTGTGAAATTTTAGTGGGCATTAAATTCGAAATTATCCTTTGTCGTTGTGTGAACATCCGGTATGTATAGCTTTTAATATAAAGTTACTAATAAAGGGTTTTTCATAGGTTGGTAGCAGCCGGTATATGCAAGCAGAGAATTAAATTCTAATATTTGCATTTTAGGTTTAAGACAATCCAGAAGCCTTTATGAAGAACCAAAGTTTATCAAAAATTAATAATAACATTTTTTCCATTAGTGCCCAACTTTTTACCGGACACGGTATAATTATTATTGTTCTTGATCGCAACATCCAGAATTTGGACAAAAAACAGTCTACTGATATGACAATTGTTTTCTATCCTTGTATCGAAAATTAATTATTTCATTATAAACCGTAATATTAATAACAATAATTATAGATCTTGTAACCAACTTGCTAGTTCAGAGTCCCGTAGAACTAATAGCTCCTCGTAATTCCAAGTATTTTACACTCGATCCATTACGTCCGTGCTGCACCTTGAAAAAAAAACCCATATAGTAGGTGTTACTGGTCTTCTAAAATACACCGCCTTCAATCGACCATATAATTATCTCCGTTAATTACAACATTACCAATTGCCGGCACGCACGCCTATTCGAATATTGAATTTTTCCCCAACAATCTTCGATCTCCATCAGTCCTATATTCGGAAGCAGTACCGGGCGTACCAGAATGTGAACGAACTCGATTTTCCCATGACGGTGGTCGGCCATACCAGTGTCGAGAGTCAGAAGTGTTCCGTGGTCACACAATTTGCAAAACTAGACACTAACGCCGCTAAATAAGATCTCAGTCCGCAGTGGGAGAATCACGAGTACCACGAGGCGTGATTTCAGCCCGAGGAGTTGGAAAAAAACAGAGAAACAGAGAAGACCTATCCAGTACAGCACACAGTGGTCGATTTTGCACTTCTAGCTGATCAAAATTATTTTGTTTATAAATAAACTTAAAATAGTCGTTAGATAGGCGGAAAAATAGTGAAAAGAAACTCACTCTTATAGGGGATGTTTTAAGGGGGTTGAAACATATGTTTGGCGTGAAGATTCTGTAATCTTGTCACTATGATAATATTATATCTGCAAATACAGGAAAAATAGAAAAAAATCTAACACTAACAAACAGGAGTCGGAGTCGCAGTCGTGGAGTCGTAGTCGGAATTCAGGAAATTTTCAGAGGAGTCGGAGTCGGAAAGAATGTACCGACTCCCAGTCCTTGTTTAAATAATGTAGAAAAAGACATGCGAGATGGCCTTTTCTTAAGTAGACAGTAATAGTATATTATTTGACGAGCACATAACTAAGGATATAAATCGCAAGCATGAAGTTTACACGCGAGCCGTAGCGTAGGCGAGCGTGTAAACATGCGAGCGAAAATTTCGCCTCGAAATTTCTTAAATATGGTTGTTTATTTGTTGTCCGATCAACATTTAGGGCAATAGAGATTTTTTCGTGACAAAAATAGTATCAGCAAGCCGACGGTCCCAGGTCACGTGGAACAGTCCGTAGATGTATTGTGATGTGTTTTCGACTCGCAAATATCATTACTTAATTTGTTATAAACAAAAACCTCAAAAAATCGTGCTTTTTCTCGTTTTTCGCTTGCAAAAGCCGAACCGATGAAGCAATCTTGATTCTTTCAAGACGAATTGTAGAGAATGAAAAGACGAAAAAAATACACCCTACACGGTCTCGATCGCATTAAAATTAACGTAGGAAATTCGGAAAAACCGCAAAAATTTGCGTCTTTTCAAAAATTTATAACTCCGCCATTTTCAAAGTCATACCGCAGGCTTTTCGCGACAAAGCAGCGATTGATGGGTTACAAAAAGTTTGTGATCTATTGTTTTCATAACGACACCGAAAGCGGTTTCGTTATGAGCTTATAACGAACGCAAATTAGAAAAAAATTATTTTAAACGGCTAGATTCGCATTATCGACCACTGTGAGGAGAACTTGAACCTGAAACGGTGCGGTAACTGTAAAGCCCGTTGTCAGATTATTTCTGCAATTAGCTGGGGAAGAGCGCAAACGAGCAGCCAGTCGACACGACTTTGAAATTTCTGTCGAAAAAATCGAACCGCGCTTACTCGGTGCGGAAGACGCTCGCGGAGTTGCGGAGAGTAGTAGAGTTCCCGCTTTAATGGACTTGTTAATTTCCTGGAATAGCACTGGGAAGTGGAAGAAGTACCGACGACCGGTCAGGTCTGCACGAGAGGAAAAATCAACTGGATCGCTAATTAACTGCCAAAGAGGATTTTACTAGCCTGATGGCACGGATAGGCTGCAGCATCATAAAGTTACGTCACGGTGTGCTGGATAGTGGCAGAAGAAATTGCTACTGTCAATCTGGTACTTGGGAGTATTTTCTTGGAAGTAATCATCAGCATCGATGATCTCTTTTTAATATAAGCAGCAACATCCTCTATTTTCATTATAGTAATTGAAATATAAATGATTTTAATACCTATCTATCTGTGTTCTAAAAATGCAATTTTTAGTAATTTAATATGCTGCATTCTCTCGATTAATTTCCAAAAAAAGAAATTACTATAAAGTTTACTTACACAAGCGGCAAAAGCACGGAAAACTCCATTAAAGCTGAAGTAACCCGACCTTTATTTAAAATAAAAACGTACTATTTATTGATTTTAATAGATTATCAATTGTCTTAATGGTAGCACACGAATTTTGTACTCTTAACATCAGAACATTTTCGAGAACAAGACATTTTAATAGTATATTTCATTACAAGAGCTGAAACTAGCATATTACGTACGAGTGGAAAGTTAACATACGGGCCGCTTGAGTTTTGTTATTTTTCACGAGCACGTAATATGCGTTATAGCTCGAGTGTTGTACGTAATTTTACCTACGACCGACAATTACAGATCCAATCACTTAGTTTACATAAAGGAGAAATATTGCGCTAGAATGTATTAGGTTAGGTTAGTTTGTGTATTTGAACATTTTAATTTTTTTATGTCTCTCAGTTTGTTCCTTTATATCCATACTTATATCCTGTCGAATTTGATATCGATGATATCAAAATCGAGAATAAGTTTAATTTAGTCGAATTAAAAAATAAATATAAAAACATTTTTGGTTTTACAATAAATTTGCACACTACAGTTATTAATTTACACAAAAAAATCTGATGTGGCCAGGCACATGACTTTATCATACTATATATAAAATTGATTATTTAGCTGCATGAGATTCTATTTGATCGAGATCGCCTATGTCTGCATTAAAATAAAACTAGTAGAACTAGACAGATATTATGTCGATTAAGCTGCGTTCGGATATTTTACACCGTTGACACCGGGTACACCGTTCAAATGACACTTACGTGTTATTGGGTGTAAAAAGTGACAGTGTACAATATCCGAACGCAGTTTATATTGACAGTAGGTGTCAAAATCATGTCAAAACATTAGCCTGACATTACCTACTGTCATTAGAATCATAATTTCTGACATATCCTGGCTACTAGTTTAAATGCAGTACGACCGATCTTGATGAAATAGAATTTGCTCATGCAACTATACTATCGATTGTACCAAGAAATGTCATAGTCATAAATTATTCAGAATTTCCTCATCTTTAATTTATTATTAAACTATTTCGACGAAATTCCAGAAATGGTGGCTTATTTGCAACATCTTTCAAAAATGCTAAGACTAAACCTCCAGTTCCTTTGGACCCTTTTCAACAGAAAGCTTTTCAGCTCTAAGTTTGGTTATGAAACTTCTAAATATGAAGTTTCGTGCCGATACCTTTAGTAGTTTCTCCGGAATCGCCGTCACAAAAAACGGGTACACACACACACACACACACACACACACACACACATACACACACACACACACACACACACACACACACACACACACACACACACACACACACACACACACACACACACACACACACAGACAGACATTTTTTAGTACCTTGGTCAAAAATGTTCAGGGGACCCAAAAAGACATATTTCCGCTAAAATCTCAAAAAATTCTTTTGGCATGATTACAATACTTTACATACTGCGTATGATAGAGTAAAAATAATCAATTAACTTGCGTGTCTAGAGTGACGGCATCTTACACTTGTCCACGTACTTAATTTATCAAACATACAATAATCTTCAGGCAAGTGAGTATCCTGGCCAGCACTGCATAAAATAATACGTTAAAAAATGTTAGAACTTAATCTGAAATATTTTTCCGTAGAATCTAAATCTGACTTTAGTCTAATTTTTGAGAAAAGCAGTGATAAAAACTATACGCAATTCAGAGTTGTTGTTTTCATACCAGTTTTCATACCAGCCACATGCTAGACACATGGCTTAGATTATTGTATTTTTGACAAATTAAGTGTTTGTGAAATGCTCTGATATCAAAATCGATCTCAAGTCCATAAAATGTGTACGCTAAAGTGCACTTTGACAATTAAAAATAGTGTTTGAGGCTATTTAAATAACAATTCGTTTCAGCTTTAATGCATTTATCCCAAATTTTTGCAGCTCATTCATTGCCTATTCGTTCCTGAAGCAAAATAATTTCTTAGAGTAGATTTCTCGAGGACTAAAGTATTTGATTCTTCAATAGGGTATTCCGGTCATGTCAAAATTTAAGCAGATATTCGGTTTAACCTATTATATAATTTATGAGGATTCATATAGTTAAGCTATGAGCTTTTTGATTTAGTTTTTCTATAAGATAATTGCAATTAAAAGTGCATTTCGTTTGAATTCACCGACCACCCTCGGAAATACACGATGATTACCGATCCCTAGTAGCGGTGGCAACAGCGGACAGCTCTCGAACAGCTGATCAGCCAAGTTGACGGTTGGTGACCCTGTTGTTTGACAACGAATAAAGGTAACTTTTTTGAGAGATGATTTGATCATTGAAACTTGAAGCCAAACATCTCTCATCTCGCTAGTCGGCAATGTAAAGAAAATCTTATCAGTAGTTACTGTTCTACTGCTGTTACAGCCCGGCACAGAACAGTGTCGGCGTTGGAGTTTATACATTTTGAACAAGTGTTTGATATAACCTCAATAACCAAAGCAGGTGTCAACAAACGAGCGATTCTAAACGTTGACACAACAGAAGACAAAAATTTACTACGTGCACCCTAGATATAGCAACGTTGTCAAGTCGCTCACTTTGAGCGGTCTTTGTGACGTCACAAAGACCAATCCTAATTCAAACTTCAAACAACGATTTCTCTTAATTTAAAACAATGTTTGATATTTTACTTGTGAATTAGCAAACAGTAGCACCCATACTTTGTAAAAAATGACAATTTCAAAAACACCGGAATACCCCATTACTGATCTAAAAGATATCCGCATTATCTTGCAAATTGTTGTTTCTGAAAGTTAAACGGTCTAATACAATAATAATGGGTGGTATGATTAAAAAGAGTTTTTACTTTTACTTTAAGTATGAGCTTTTAATTCATAGTATTTTGTTATTTTTGTTATTTACATAAAGTAAATACTTCAATGGGTAGGTTTCACTTATGTTAGAAGAATAAACTAGTAGTAAATGCTAGGACATTATATTTCCAGGAAAAAAATGTGAATTTCGGAATTTCCCCACACTCTGCTGTCATGTACGCTTCCTGGCCATGATGCATCCACAGACGTGAGAATTTCTTTAGAATTGCATGCAGCATGCACATTAATGCTACTAAATTATCTTCGGTTGAAATATTCTTCCCTATAAGCTTTTGGTTCCATTATGCTGATATGGGTACAATCTATGGCTCCTATTGCTCCAGGTATCATCCAACCCTCTTTAGCTAATTGAATTTCGCAGTTTTTTTTTAAACTACTCTAATTATTTTTGGATCGGTGGTTTGATGTACCCAACATCTACACCAACACCTTGTTGAAATCCAGGATCACCTAGACTTCTTAGAAATATCTCCATTTTCGCTACATTTGACAAAGCTGCTCCCCTCGTCTCAATATGATTACCTATGAACTCGACAGCCATCCATTTAACATATTTTGCATTGAAGCTGGGTGAATAGTGCCTTATACTATAAAGTTAGCTAAAACAATTGACTATACAGTTCATCCCCATGAGTTCTACGTTTACATATTTCCCTCCTTTCACTACAAAAATTCATAAAAGCAACCAATTGAAACACTTTATCAATCGAAGTAATAGATGCGAAGTTGCTCGATGAGTTGCTTCCTAAAAACTACACAAAACACTCCCAGATGGAGTAAATACTAGACAACATTAGTAATTACTCTAGTATTGACTTCTATATACCAAAGTATATAAAGCAAAGTATGAAGTAATTGATCCTAGTACTTCCTTCAGCCTTACTTCAAGAATTATGTAGAGTAAATGCTATAACATGAAGCATTTACTTGACGTAAAAGAATATTCTTTTTTTAATCATACCACTCAATATCTGTTTAACCGTACTTCTTTATGTTGGAAAGATCGGACAATTATGAGTTTGTTTCCAATGACCAGTGCAGTATTCTAAATTTGCAGATATCCGTTCTTGAAGATTGGTTTTTTTCTTTTCGACTATTGAGTGCGTCGCTATGATTTTGTCAAGACCAAAAGAATCACGAACAAAATCGGTGGGTAGGTCGAAATCCTTCTGATTAGGAAACACTTACTGGAACATAAACAAGAGAGATCTTGGTGGCCAGGGTTATTTATTGAAATTATTATCCAACTTGGATTTCAATAAAGCAACTGTTTAAGAAGGATGGCACCATATTCTTGAAACCATCCCACTGGCAAAACTTTTCCGTATACATTTTCAGTTCTTCCTATTTTTGCTTTACGTTCATTGTCTAGAAAGCGTCATTTATAATATATGAAGAACTTAAAGAAAACAACTCTTCTTCAGTTGGGATTTACTACTAATTACACGACATAACTACATACATACTCAGACAAATTACACAACGTTTGATCCTAATGAACACTAAATATGTACCGACCGAAACATGCTACGCAAACAACAACAATAATCACCACTTCCCGAGTGGTCTCCGCTATCCTCCAGCCTGCATTGCAATAATCCCAATCGCAACAGTTCACCTGCTCTGGTGTATTCAATATCTTGGGATCGTCTCGCTTGATGTATTCGTAGTTCTTATTGCAGCCACCTTCTCCTCTAAGTGACATGCAGAACTTCTGGTGCATTTCGCCATGAGTTACAGAGACACAAACGAATTCGGTACTCGTGTTATATTCGTCCTCAAATTTCTCGCATATACGAAGCTCGGGTTCATCGCAGCCCGGTTCTTCGTTATGTGCGTACACTTCGTCCATACAGCGTAAACAGACCAATGAGTGACAGTGCGGCGCGATGATTACTAATGTGAAGACTATCGACACTAAAATAGGCGTTAACTGCATTATTTGATGATCCACTGGAGATGTGTACTAGAATTTTGACGAAGTGATTGAATGTCGGATGTGCTGACCGGGACAGTGCCATCGCTGACGTGTGTGTCAGAGTGAAAGCCACCTTAGCTCTCACTTTGTTCAAGATTTCAAATCAATAATATGACGAATATGACAGATATTCATAATAGCCAGACGTCATCAGACGTCATCTTTAGTAATAGTCGACTTTAAGTGTTGGTAGCCAGTTGGTTGTGCTAAATTTTAGTATATTTTGGTTCGTTGTATTTGAAATTTCTGCCAAAACCTGTAATTTTAAGCATTTAGCTGTTGTAAATGAGTATTTTTTAATATAAAAGAGTGATCTCTCGAACGAAGAGAGAATCACTTGGATGAAATAGTTGGTCGGTTCGTATACAAGCGAGAGATTATTGAGTTTAAAAGATTTATGTCTATTTACCTAAGAAAAGTTTATTTCTTGGAATAATTACTAGATTTAGAAGCTCTTACTTCATTGAACTACGTCAATAGGTGAGGCCTATAGCTCAGTTGTGAGGGGTTTGTGCTAGGGACATAAATGTCCCTGGTTCAAATCAAGGTTGTGGCTGTAATTTTTAATTTATTTAAAATTTACTTCCCACCTCATTTGTCACCCTACTATAAACTTACATATATCTAATATTACTTTATGACAGCATGTCGTTTAAACATTTACAGTTATAAGAAAATAGTCGTCAATAAAGTGGATATTTCTATTTGCGACAAATATGTTTAGCATCTTCAATGGAGGAAGTTACTGCTTTCCCTTAACAAGTTATCTAACTTGGTGCAAGTTTTTTATAGATTTAAAACACTCATTTAAATGTACACGACAACCGCAGCTACATTGGACCTGTTGTCCATCGTTTATATACCCAAAGAAGGACATTTTAAGATCAGACCACTAAAGCGACATCTATTGGTATCCTTCATACTATTTTCAAGAAGACAATACTACTGCCAAGACAATATTGGTTATTATGAAGAAATAATTTATTTGTCGAGAGCATTTATCTGAGAAATTCTATTACTCAAATTAAGGAGGGACATTTCTTTTGTATACCTAATTACCTTTGTATACCTAAGTAATTATGCCTTTGAATCCTGTAAAAAAGTTCAATAAATTACGTTTTCTTGAGTAATCACATCTATGGTAATCACTTTCCTGTGTGTGGTTACAAAATACCCAATATCAAAATGTCATCTCAATGGCATGTGTCACTTTCTTCACAAGACGACATGAGCTGTTTTCTAATTACATGTATTACGCACTCACTACGTTTAACTCTAGCGTGCGCTGGGGCAAATAGCGTAATGGGAACGCGTCCAGAAATGTCAGAACGCGACAACGTCAAGCATAACGTCATGGTGAGAAGTGACAACCTTAAAAAAATAATACAAACCTTGAAGGGCTTCGTCATAGTCCTGTTTATTCAAATTTATCGAATATGTTTCAGTCGTTAGAGGTCTTTTAACAATAATCTGCAAGATTGACCGGGTAAATCCATTTTTACAATTAATTTTACGTTATTAACAAGCACCTAACCTATTACAAAACGGCAAATGTCACTAATGTCAGTTGATCGGTGTTACAAGCACCACTCTAGAACTAGGTGCAATAGGGAAAAGGGGAATAGCCATGGAATAGCCTATTTTGTATTCCATAGAACCTTGTGGTCATCAAGATTTTCCCATGAGATTTTCAGATATCAATAATAGAATTTTCGTGTTCAATTCATTCAAATAAAGGAACTATCTCTACTTTTGTCAATCGGAACCTTCAAAAAGTCATAGGAGGTATATCATTATTTCCTATGATCATTTGTTTGTTTTTGTATCGTTTATTGTTTATTTGTTTCAAATTACTTTTTATGTACTGGAAGATATATGCCATGTAAGAGGTTGATTTCTTGTTTGTTTATGAAAGAAAGCGAAATAAACTTGACGATTAAATGCACAAACAATCAAATGGTTTTAAATTTAAAAGATTTGTATGGCGTTTTCTCCTGGTATGACTTTTTATCTCCAAGACAACGAAACAAAAAAAATCTAATTTATTTATTTAAGTTGCTATAAATTGCTGACTCCCGGTTTTATAATATGACTAAAGCTAAAGTGGCTTTAACTAAAGTAAACTTCAAGTTGAAGTTATGGCTTTAAACGTGATTTTAAACTTGTCACATTCCATAATACAGTCAAATGTTATCTTTAGTAAACCTAGACTCAGTTCTACCTCTGCTAAAACGCGTTTTCGATTAACGGCCTTATTTATGGTTCAAAATTGATTAAATTCTCAGTATATATTCTTGGATAAATAAGGAGTTAGCGATGTTTTTAGAACTGATGTATTGTTATAAAGTCGGTTATACTGAATTTTAGTTAATTTTGGTTGGTTGTGTTTGTTTCTTCTGCCAAAACAGGCAATTTAATTTTTTTGCTAACCATTTTACGGTAGCAAAAGGTTTTTTACTTTATCATACGTAGTATGTAAAGTATTGTAATCGTGCCAAAAAAAATTTTTGAGATTTTAGCGGGGTCCCCTGAACATTTTTGACCAAGGTACAAAAAAATGTCTGTGTGTGTGGATGTGGGTGTGTGTGTGTACCCGTTTTTTGTGGTGGCGATTCCGGAGAAACTACTAAAGGTATCGGGACGAAACTTTATATTTAGAAGTTTCATGGCCAAACTTAGAGCTGAAAAGCTTTCTGTTAAAAAGGGTCCAAAGGAACTGGAGGTTTAGTCCTAGCATTTTTGAAAGATTTTGTAAATAAGCCGGCATTTCTGGAATTTCGTCGAAATAGTTAAATAATAAATTAAACTAGAGGAAATTCTGAATAATTTATGACTATGACATTTTTTGGTACAATCAATAGTTTAGCTGCATGAGCAAATTCTATTTCATCGAGATCGGTCGTACTGCATTAAAACTAGTAGCCAGGATATGTCCGATTATATGTCAGATGTGATTTTAATGACGGTGTAGATAGTGTCAAACGCTAATGCTTTGACAATACTACTGTCAATACAAGCTGCGTTCGGATATTGTACACCGTTAAGGTGCGTTTTCATTAGTGCTAATGGCAGTGGTAGTGGACGCCATTATAGTATTTCTAATAGAATTTGCTAGTGACTCAAGTTTATGTACATGCAAACTAATAGGTGTCACCATCACGACATGTGAGAAACACTATAATTTCGTCTGCTACCACCGCCATTACCAACCATTGCCACCAATCGGAACGCACCGTCACACTTTCTACACCCAATAACACGTGAGTGTCATTTGGACGGTGTACCCGGTGTCAACGGAGTACAATATCCTAACGCAGCTTTAATCGACATATTTGTCTAGTTCTACTAGTTTTATTTTAATGCAGACATAGCCGATCTCGATCAAATAATATCTCATGCAGCTAAACTATTAACTTTATATATAGTATGATAAAGTCATGTGCCTGGCCACATCAGATTTTTTGGTTATAAAATATATGGGAATGTAATCTCTATCGCATGCGTCACTTTCTTCAAAATCTGCCACTGAAATCAACAAATTCTCTGTTTCATCGAATCTCAATGATATAACTATCGCTGAAGTTTTCTTCTACAAAATTACTTTTGGCAAAGATTGTGTAATTGTTTGATATTATCTTGGAAATGAACTGTGTTAAATAACTTTCAAAGACAACAAAGTTGATGTTCTGGCCAATCACCATACGATAGGATGGTAACAATATGGTAACCAGTATTTTTAATCTTTATCTCTAAACTCCTGAGTCTTATTTCTTTTCATACACAGTAATACTATAAATACCATTCTTATCGCTTGGTACTTTCCACAATTAAACATAATTAGCTGCCACTTTTATTCATATTGATATTTTTCTATATAGCTATCAATACAATGAATATTTCGGGAAAGGTCTGAGTAAAATCAATGAAACACTTAGTTCATCCGTTAACGTTTCGCTTTTTAGTGGTAAAGCTTCACCAGAACGGGTTAATTAGTGTTTTTGGAAACTATTACGGGAGAACATCAACAGTCAGTTGTCTCTTAAGTACATTCTAGTGACAGTAATTTGTAGTAAAAAGCACAATAATTAAAATTGAACGAAACAAAATAACGCGTGCGGCCTGTTACATGGCATTTTCGGTTAACAGTGAAGTGCTAACAGTGTATAGCTATCAATAGCCATGCATGGCTTCTGATTGTGCATGGTTATAGTAATGTGCAAGAGTCCTCAGGATCATCTTCATGACCTACCCAAACATCGTGCCGCAAGATTGCTGCGATTTGGGTGGTACGTGTTTTGGGCCGCAACCACGCATTGGTGTCTACCCCAGGCCAAAGGTCACAGGTCATACGACCCAATCGCTTCAAACGCGTGCCACACACAGTCGCTCTTGCAACTGTTCGTTCAGTTAATTAATTATCTCATCTTTAACATGCAGCCGATGGTATTATGTGATTATGCAATTTTGTTTTACGATTAGATTTAAAAATTATCTAATTTTTGTGTCTTTAGTATGTATGTAATCTATAATATATATCTGCAACATAGATTGATTTGAACTAATTTATTTAATTATCATTGTTTTTCATTTCTTTTACCATGACGTTTTCCCTGTACACTGTTTATTTGGCGAAATAAAGATTATTATTATTATTATTATTATTAATAAAATTAGTAAACAAAAATAACATCAGTTTGTTAATTAATTCTGTAACAATTTTTAGTCACTCTGTATAATAGAGTATTGTGGGAATATTTTTTTCTTCTTTCTATACAACAGTACCGTTAGAAAGAAAATTAATGTTACATCCGTAATCTAAAAGCTATTTAACGCTAATATGAAACGAAATCCATTAAAAAACTAATCAGTGATACTTTCTGTTGGTTGTACGTGGGTGTCAATTAATAATAGTTTTACGCCAGTTAATGGTAAACACCGCACTAACATTAACATAAATTAGCATTTATACCAAGTTTTGTGCATTACTGGAGTCCATAAAAGTTTCTCTTCAAAACCGAGTACAACAGCACCAACTTTGATGTAAATTTATTTTAAATAAAATGAAATGAAAAGAACTATGAAATGCTTAAATACACGGAAAAGCCAGTTATTTAAAAACGCAGTTGGAAACACAATATCTTATAACTAGGGCAACCAAAAATATGCTCTAAAAACTGTTTTAAGCGCTTATAATATGTCCTATAAATATGAAAATAAGCTCTAAAAAACTGAAAATATGCCCTAAAGAATGTGTAAATACTTGTTAAAAATTCAGATTTAATTTAAATTTTTATTGCAGTAAATATTAAACATATGATGCAAGTTTTGAAATAAAAATTTTTTTTTACCTTAGTACATTTTTGTACATGGAAAACGTCCTCTCTACATCTACCGACGATCACCTCAATTTAGAGATTTCAAATTTTAATTTTACCGCGAGAAAGAATTTTTCTATTTCAGCCACTCTGTCTAATGCCACACTTGGTCAATAGTGTTTTAATCTGAAACCCGTAGAGCCATACTCACCCATTAGTGATTCGCTGTATTTTTTAATGCTAAATAAGTTCACTAGTTTGCATCATATGTATCAGATTTTACTTTGTTTCTAAGGTACGTGCGTCCACCTGTCCGCATAGTACGGAACGTAAAGTTTACTGTATTACAAAAATAAATTCGATACATATGATGCGAAGTACTGAACGTGTTCCTTAAGCCGGCCCTGATACATCTACACGAGAACATGGCGCAAGGTCAATCAATCTGGCCAACATACAAACGTGCAGTAGATATTCTGGTTGTTTTCTATTCTGTGCTATGGCTACCGATTTTGGCGGTTAACAGATCAACGCGACCTGCAGGACTTATTACTGCAAAAAGCAAAAAAGCTGGCAAATATGTAGTAAAATATGCTTTTTGTTCAAATAAGCATTATAAGCATTTAATGGCAAAATATGCAAAAATATGCCCAAACAAATGGGCTAAAAATGAGTGATTTTCTCTGAAACGGTTGTCATTCGTATGGAAAAAAATATGCAACTCCTTACATTTGGTTGCCCTACTCATAACGTTCATATCACATGACATGGCAATTATTGCAGATTGTTTCTATTTAGGACACTCACTCGGCCTTTTTGTTGTTGAAATATAGTATAATTTATTAATAATATTTATTTTTTATATTTATTCCATATTTTTTATGTATTCATCTGTTTATCTAGAACTAAAATGAGTTTAAATTGTCTAGTCAAAATATTGCGAAACAAAAAGGAGTTTGGAAAAGTACTGCAAGTAATCCTTGTTTTGATGTAATATGCATGTTTATTTGTAGCATATATCACAAACATGACGTGTTCGTGATATTTTTCGCATTCCTTTCTCTTTTTTTTTTTTCATTTTTCGAAAAAATAACCTTAAAGTGTAATTTGAAAACAAATGTAACTACACTGTTGATACAACGGCAAACTAATGGATGCATTCATTGAGAATATTCTGTTGATATATATTTCAACCTTTCAAAATCACAGTTGGTATGGTATGGTAGAGTTTGGTCGTTTGGCATCTGTACTTTGACCCAAAAGATCTTTTGTATTTCCGTCATACATTACAGTCCTTCGATACTGAGCCTTTTCACGAAGTCTTGTTCGAGGAGTAAGTTGTGTCAGCTCTGCTGGTTCAATGATGGCGGCTCCCCAGTGGTTTTGTCTTGTGCGCATTAGAGCGTCATATTCGCACAATAGGTATACCGCTGTCTCGGGTACCCCCCGCAGAATCTAGAGTCTGCGTTGTTTGCCCGTCCAATCTTTGTGAGATGATATCTCAGTGGAGAATGTCCTGTAAGGAGACCTGTAATCAGTCGAAGGTCTCTTTTTTGTAACTGGAGATACTGTCTGGCTTTGGATACGGAGAAGGTTACCTTAGCTTGCCTCATGCCAGGTGATGTTTCCCAGTAAGTAAGCTCGGTTAGCTTTATCTTCCCAATTTTGTACCATCTTCCTGATGTGGCTCTTTGTGATACCGCAACAGGGTTCAGGGCCGTAGAAGGGAGTCTTAGAGCCTTCTCTGGCTAGGATGTCGGCTTGTTCGTTGCCTTCGATCCCTAAATGTCCTGAAACCCACATCAGTGAAACCTTGTTCTCTTTTGCTAGTTTTTTCCAGGGAAATTTTGCAGTCCCAGACAGTTTTGGAGTTGTGGGCTTTTGATTGAATCACACTTAGTAAAACAGTACTTTTTTTTATAATAAATAATAATAACATTACTTAGCAAGCTATTAATAACAAAACTAATAAAATAAAAATATAAAATTAGTCAAAACTCTATAAAAAGACTCGTGTGTCAATCTTCTAAAGTAAACCATAAATACAATAATAATCCAAAGTGCTTTAGGTATAATAAAAACAAGAAATATCATTAAAACTTGTTTCTGTTCTTCATTATTTTGATTATGCAAATCAAAATATTGTCTTTAAAATATTAGATTTAGAAAGAACACATTTTTTTCAAATACACATTAATAGTACAAATAGGAAAATTATCATATTTTTTTAAAGAAATTTGTTCTTTCTGAAATAAAATTAACATTTTGTTGTTCTATAAAATAACCGCGTCTTGCCATACCACTACTAAGTCTACTACTTTTTAAAGTCTAATAAACGGCATCTATTAATAAAGTCAAACCCGGCAACATTAAACGTCAGTACGTTATGTAATGATCTTAGGCAGCCGATTTCGGCAGTCGTTTCGAAACGTAAGATAATCGGGCACACCAGTCGCGTCGTTAAATGTATTCGTATAAATCACTGTTATCTCCCAGAGATTATTAAGTTACAAACAAAAAAAAACCGAAAAAAAAAATGAACACCACCCATAATCTGCCTCCAGGAAGCGACGAAAAAATGAGTTTATATTTTACGTTATCAGTCGGTTTGGATAAAATTCTATGAATATTGTTGATTTCTTGCTTGTGAACAGCTGTTTATTGCGATATCTAAGTATTTGGTTATTAACATTAAAATAATAGTATATTATTATACAAGTTTAATAAGACTAATGCGCAAAGATGTCTTATAAAACGATTGTAATATAAGTACTATTTTTCTACTATGCGTCATTAATTTTAAAGAAATTTAAAAATTTGGTTACTGTATTTAGAATTTTGGGTTTACTGTAGTAAACTGTCAACTTCGTAAAGTTGGATAAAATCATGACAAAATCTTATTGTGGATAATTTTACTCTACTTAAGCCTACAAGTTTTAAAAAATAATTATCTGGGCACCCCTGTCATCACAATAGAGCTTGGGGCAACACTATTAACCCGCAACGGCTACTGTGATAAAAGCTTACATGACAACCAGTGAATAAAGGATATAGATATAGAAACCTAAAAGGTTAACTTAAAAATAGTGGTCTACACATTATAATAGTCAGAATAGAATTGTTTGGCGGTGACTGATTAGTTACTTGTAATATTACATGTGTTGGAGGTAATACAAATCCGTTGCACACAACCAGAACTAAGACAAAGTCGGTATTGCCACGACCAGAATTTGGTCCAAAATGTTAACGAAAACTTATACCCTACATAAACCTAGAAATCCTCAACTGTGTAAATGTACTATAGCTTACTACGTGTATGCTGATATTCAATAAACCATTTATTGCACATATACAATCTCGCAGCAGTAATTAAACTCGTTCATATCTACGATGTAGGTTTGATCTTCGCATAATACCTTATTAAAGTAAATGTGGTCCTTGAATTATATCTGAAAAGGGGATTTGATGTTTAGTTGACAAGAATGATGACGATCACTTATCAGAGTCGCAAAACATCACCGAAAACGTCATGCTGGCGTATGTTGATAGGATATAGATATTTTGCAGCTTATGCGATTGCAAGCGATTCTAAAAAGTCAGTTTGTGGTTATGTGTATTTACGTTTGATATTGTGAATGAAAAGGAGAAAAAGGTTTTTCTTTAAATTTAAGTATTGAGATAGTTAAGCAATCGCAGCTGCCTTGTAAAACTCTTGTAAAACTGTAATAATTCAGTTATTATCATAGCAAAAGAAGAAAGACTGCCATCATAGCACTGGTAATTTGAGAAACAACATTCAGCAAATTGATTCTACTTTTTTTCTCCACATCGTGTGTTGTTTATAACTTGTGTTGCAGTGTTTCCTTTAAACACAGTGACATTTTCACATTTCTCCTTTCCTCCGATTATACTAAGCTCAGTTCTGCAGTTTGTGGAGCCAGTTATCATCGATTGTGGTACTGTCGTGCTAGAGGTAGAAACTGGAGAGGTGTAGAGGCCGGTATACTCTAGACCAGTAAATCGTCGTATTTATAATTACTTGTCTACGGTGAATCTATGGCATCCATTCACGATGCGAATAATTTGCTTCCCTTGTACATTGCTCTCACGCCAGCAATACAGAAATACATTAGACCGGAATTATACGACTATGTCCTATTGGTTGAATCGTGTGAAATGTACTGCTTATGGAGCGATGGTTGGTCAATTGCTGCCTTTATGGAGAAATACAACGGTCACTGAGATTTATTTCAACAAGTTTCAAATCGAAATTCACACTGTAAAGTAATATACAAATAAAGGTGATTACATAGCTGATTTTTGTGAAACGTTTTGTTTTTTTTTTGTCAGCCATAAATACAAAATTGAGAATAGAATCCAATGATTTATTATAAAAGATAATTAAATGTCATGCAAAGAGTGCTATCAATTACAATAAGTAGAAAATATTATCTAGAAGTTTCAGGGTCACTGCTTACGTTGTCAAATCAAAGATTTTGGAATCTTCAGCGATTACCGAAAGTGCATAAGGGATAGTAGGTCATGTGGGGTATCATAGAATAGCTCATACCTTGGTGGCTATTTTGATTGGTTGACAATTGGCAATTTATGATAGGATAAAAATACAATGATTTGGTATATTGTAAAAGCCGCGTTGTTGACTTTGAAGCAGATTGTTACAAAGCCATCAACGCGGTTTCCACCCGGAAATCAATATATTATTGATACACCGTGGAAGTGTACAATCTAGAAATACAATGTTTGTTCATAGCTACGTTATTACAACCGCAGATTTGCATTTCCTTGTAAACAAGATTTGCATATAAATAATACTGCTCAACAACAATATTTGCAATGCCTTGTTTAGATGGTATAGAAAGATTTTGAGTTTACCGTTGACCACTGCCTATTAAATTGTTACTTCCAAAGGAAACCAATAAAATGACAACTAAATCAGATATGCTTTTGATAAAAAAGAATAGTGCACAAATTACAAAAAAAACACGTTCTTATTCATTTTTTAGGACGTAGGCAACATACTGACGTGATATAAGAAAACCTGCTAAGTTGAAATTAACTGTAATATGATACTTCACATTTTTCGTGGAATAATCTGGATCAGTTTCTAATACGAGCGCGTTTGGGATGCATTTTTGCTAATTTGGATTAATGCAATTTAAATTAAAATCAAACGTGATGTGAAGCTTGATTATTTTTACCATGATTAGAAAGTGCAAAAAACTCTAAATCTAACGCATCTCCATATACAAATGTTAGAAGAAACTGCTTTGTAGTTATTTTCCTGATTGAAGTTACCGAAAATGAGTAATTCATATATTGCTTTGTTAAAAAGAATCATTATTTTTTTAAGGACGGTAGCAAAAAAATCTAAAAATTCTCTACAAAATTGGTAACCTTAAGCCTTATGAAATGCTAAATGCACATTATACGGATTTGTCATTGATTATATAAGTTTACAACAAAACAATGAACTAGTCTAACTCGGTTAATAACTACTTTATCGGGCAATCAACTTAAATCAAGTTTTTAAGACTGTTTAAGTTAACCATAGCTGAGGTATACAATAGTGTTTGGAAAGCACAAAGAATGGAAGATTAATACTATTCAAGGATATTAGAATCTCACAAGGATTGCTCAATCCCTGTCTTCTAATGTTACCAGCGGTATGACGTCACGCACGTTCGTTGTCGAATTGTCGGTACACACGAAACAATGGTCGGACGATTTCGCCAACTCTGCGGGTAGGCAACCCGGTAGCGTTGGTTAATTGGAGTTGCCTACCCAGATTTGTCTAAACTGTCACACTTGACACGTAAAAATACGGAGATTTCAAACAGACCAACAGGTAGGGAACAGTAGCGCAATAATCAATGTTGTGGTTATGTTTGTTTCAAAACGTCAAAAGCAGACGACACATTTGACAAGTGTCAAATGGACTGATTAATTAGAATGTTTGAAATTCTCGCATTTCTACGTAAAAATACGGGAATTTTAAACAGTCCAATCATAGCGCATTAACACGTTGTGATCGTCATTATCTCAAACGTCAAATGCAGACCTTGAGAAAAACACATTTGACATTTGAAGCTTAAAATGTTTGTATTTCATTGTCAAAAACCTTCAAACGGCCATTGAGCTATCCTGGTAGATTTAGTATTCTTGGACAACAGTCGCCACAACATTTTAACAAACGAAAGCAACCTTTTGACGAAATCAGTTTACTATAATATTGGAGTATACCTGTTCATACCATGAGTTAAGTTAGACCCTTCGTAGGCAATCCGAGGTATCTCTATACAATTTAGTTAAATATTGACTAAATTAATTTTGAGATATGGAGTCGGCGCCTGGTACAACGACTTGTTAGATGTCTCCCAGCAGGTGAAAAGGACGGTGCCGTTTGAGATATTCGTACGTTAGATTTAATTTGACTGTTCGTACACGGCCGCGCTTCAGTCGAATACAACAATTTGTTAGGGAAACTGTGCTTTCCGACGATATAATCGTTTATTAATTGTGCTGTCATACGCGCCGCTGTCGGCCCGTTTGTTGCGTCCGCATATCTTGTGCAACTCTCTCCAAACTAGGCAATGGAAGAAGAACTCTTTTTACTAAATCAACGTAAATTGAATGGAATTAATGTGGAGTGGGGGCTTACATACGAGCTTAGTATGTGAAAATATTAGGAACGTGAATTATATTTTGTTGAGATCATAAGATTTTGATCAGATAGAACAGTTTATATTTTTTGTGATTACACGTTTGCTTCGTTTTAATCTATTCAACTATTCTCGATAGTCTATTGTCGATGTTGAAGTCAAACCAAAAATATTCTAATCAGATCTCTTTATTAGTATTCAGATTTGTTTTCAACCACGAGACCAACCATGAGGAGAACTTCCTGAATTTCACGTAAATGTGCCAACAATTTCCTATAACGGTTTTCAAACTGTTTTCCAGTCAAAAAGAAACAGTGATAACGTTTTAAAATGTTTGTTAATTTATAGCGGCTGACTCCAATACCATAGAAACCTCAAAAGTATTTCAAAGAAAACTTCCGCTGGTTGCCTTTTGGCACACATATCATACATCACCCTGTATATCCTTTTTTCTTAGATATATGACGCCACGGCGCTTTTGTCTGCTTTCCAGACACGCTGTGGCTGATTTTAATTTTTTTCGATACATTAAATAAATTCATCAAGATTATCACATACCTGCTATCGTAACTTTGAAAAGCAAAATTTTTACACCTGATTACATCAAGTATATAACAAAAATAAATAATTATGTACATTTCATTGATTTGTTCTACTTTGGAGTAATAAATAATAATACTTTATTAATAATAACTAAAGAGATTGGGAAAGTTCTAAAGCACTCTGGTACACAGCCATAAAAATTCTAATCATTTTGTTCTCTGAATTTGGTAAATGTTACGTTGTTTTCAACACCATCACCGATTTAATTGAAAAATAATGGCCGGAAATTTACAGATAAACCGATTGGTAAATTTTTTGTGACTTTACTGATAAATCGAGCAATGTGAAATTTTGAGGGGATTTTTGCAAATTTGGGTGCACTTTGAACAATAAGTCGATTTTTCGACCAACAAGTCGGCCTTAATTTGTCTATAAATATCGTAATTGTTTATCAAACTCAAAATCGTGTGTACTTCTACAGATAATCTTTCTAAGAAAGTAAAGCTAAAATTTTATGTCCATCTGATAAAAATTACTCGAGTTCTAGTGCTAGCAGTTTCTGAAAACATTGTGTCGAGAAAACTGCCCACAACACACGCGTTCGCTGTTATAGCCAACGGCTAAAATGGCCATACAGGCAACATATGTTCAATATTTGCCTTATTTGCGTTCTGTGTAATCGGTGGAAAAAAATCAAAATTATTTTCTTTCATATTTTGAAACCTTGAAGTGTATAAAATAAGCCCCTGAAACGGTTGTTTGATTCTCGCAAGTTTTACGGTTTTATAGCCAATGATATTGAAATTTCCTACATTAAGGCGCCGCAAAAAGATGTGGTTATTCAAATGATAATTTTCGGTAACGCTTTAAAGTAGGAATGTGAAATTTGGATACAGTAGAGAGAACGTATAGATCTAGGTGTTTATGTTGAGTAAATTATTATATTTCGATGAATTCGTATAGAAAAGGAGTTTTAAAAAGCATAATGTTTCTACCTTCTCTTGCAGAGTTTATTACACCGATACAACCGATGCGTTTTTCTAGAAACATGATCTTTAAACTAACATGCGCGATCTCTTTCAAATCGTTAACCGGATCGAGTAATTCTTTTTTTCCCTTAGAGAAAATACTTTTTATTGGAGGCTAAACCTAATAATAAGTTGTATTTCCTATAACAGTATCCACTTCTTGTATATAGTTTTTTATGGCACAATTCCCTTTTATACACTAAAGTATAATAAATATATAGGAAAAGAAAAAGTATTGATATCTCCTACAATTTGTTTGAAAAACTGTCCCAAATTTGAGCTACTTTTTAGGTCTCTACATGAGAACCTACCCTTAAACTACCAACTAACGCCATCTGTATCTCAGTTACAAATTATATAGTCTACCTATATAGGCTACCTTTGCACCGCCGGCATCGAATAGATACGTAGATACGTAGATGCGACATATTATATCGTAAAATATAATTTTACCAGTGTTTCTGATACAAAACAAAATGAAAATGACATGAAAAAATAATATTAAACATCGGTCAAAGATTACAAAAGTAATTGAATCAACTTGTCTTTGAAAAACTGGTTCCTAACTCATACGGTTCAAGAAAGAAACCATAATTAGTAGTCAGTAATCATTAACCATAATTAACTTCTGACTAACTAACTAACTAACTAACTCTCTGATTTTCGTAAACTATGCATATGACGAATTAAAACTGTTATAATTAAAGTCTTCAGGATGGCTTATTTTATATTACTTTTTTTCCGAATCTCTATCATGCCATTTAACAAAAGAAGTCCGTTTTACGTCTACTTCAGACATAATAATGAAATAAAATAATATCATACCTTCAAGGTATTAGAAGCCGGAAATTAGTTTCAGCTATCTCAAAAACATCCCCTTTATTGCTGAGATTTGTTTCACTATTTTTTCGCTTACCTAACTAGTATTTTCAGCTTATTTACAGGCCAACAAAAAAATGTCAATCTAAAAGTTCTAAATCGACCACAGCCCAACGAAAATAACACGATTATATGTCTCTATATAGGGTATGGCCACCATCGTTCAGAAACCGCACGCCACTATATTTATGGCATTACCCAGTGTTGCTGGAGGGTACACGTTATTGTTGGAGCTACCATACCGTCGCGTCGTCCGTCCGACCGTCTCGCGTGGAAGCAAACCTCCGTTGCATACATGCATATAAACATGCATATATGTATACAAAGTTAAACTGCTTCTTCGCACCTGAGGAATGCCCCGTGTTTATAATAATTCTTTAGATACGATCAGGTCACTATTCCCTTTACTTTATAACGCTATATCTTGATATTTAGCGATATTGAACCGCATGCGGAGTGCGCTTACACAACAAGATTTTCCGCGATGATTATGTGGAAAGAAATAATTTGATGGAGTGAATGGTTTATGGTAAATGCATATCTCTTATTTCTCATTACCTCCCGGACTTAGAAACTATTATTTTTTAGATATGTAGATATGTAGAGATGTGCAACTAATTTAACGAACTAACTCAACGAAATAATTTGGCGGGAATATCTTTGAAAGCCTATTTTTGTAAAAAATTGTTGTTTAAATTCACTACAGTAGACTCTCCTACAACGCGGTTTAATAGTATGCGTTTTATGAGAAAGCGTTATAGGAATTTGAGGATCGCAAATTTTGACGCATGCGCGTTGTACGAAACTCGCGTTATATGAAGATGTAGTAAAATTTTTAGCGCGTTTGTAGTATTTCGCGTTGTAGGAACCGCGATATAGGAGAGTCTACTGTATAACTTTCCATCTTTAGGTACATCATTTTAAAAGAGATGATAAACTCTATTCATATATTAAAGAAACAAAGCAAATCATCTGATTTCTCAAGTAGTTCCAAAAAGGCTTTTCATAATTACTAAGCATAATATATAATACATAAGACTATGTGGAGAAAAATACTTATAAAATGGGCACAATGTGCCCTTTAGTAGCTTTCATTAAACATTATATATTTTCAAATTCGATTCTTTCTTGAAAAAAATTCTGTCTACATAGTATAGAATTATCATCCAAAAGATTGTGTTTAAATTATTTTTATGACCAACATTAAAAACAGACATTTGCAAATATTTGCATGCAAATGTTTATAAAACTTAACTACATTATAAATGTAGATTTCTTCTGTTGAACATTATTATTATAATAGAGAGTCTATGCTACAATATCAGTTGTAAATTATTAAATAAGCACGAGCTAATATTGGCTAGACTTGCTATAATGTAGGACGTCAGACAATTTTTTCAATCAGATTTCTTTAGTAAGTATACCTTTTTTAAATGGTAACCGTTGAAAAAAATTATTTCTGAAATGGCGTCTATACAACAATCTTGAAAAGTAGTCATCCGGCCAAAATATAATTACACAAAACTTTCTTGAATAAACGTGGCCACAAGGACGTGTTACTAGATTTGTTGTAGATGACGCTAGTTGCGAGAAAACCATCAGTTTTTTAACTTGAATGGCCTGTTTTTCTGTATATTTTCTGCAAACTTTTAGTCCATGAAGTAGGTAGGTACTAACATAGTCTTGACCAATTCGTTACAGTTTTTGCTTTATTTGTATAAAAGGTCAGATGTGGCCGGGCACATGACTTTATCATACTATATATAAAATTAATAGTTTAGCTGCATGAGATTCTATTTGATCGAGATCGGTCGTGTCGGCATTAAAATAAAACTAGTTAGCCAGGATTTGACAGATATTTACATTCTATTGAGAGTAGGTATTGACAAAACATTAGCGTTTGACACTACCTACTGTCATTAGAATGAAAATATCTTTCAAATCCTGGCTAGTTTTGTACAAGTTTTATATTAATGCAGACACGACCGATCTCAATCAAATACATTTTGCTCATGCAGCTAAACTATTAATTTTACCAAAAAATGTCATGGACATAAATTATTACACAATTTCCTCCACTTTAATTTATTAATTAACTATTTTGACGAAATTACAGAAATATTGGCTCATTTGCAAAATCCTTTGAAAAATGGTTTGAGTTCCTTTGGACATTTTTTTGTACTTTGGTCAAATATGTTCAGGTGACCCAAAACGACATATTTCCGCTAAAATCTAAATTTTTTTTTCGGCACGATTGCAATAATAAAAACAGCATCTTAACAACGAATTTATTTCTGAACTACTAGAACTGAAGTGATTTATCATTCATTCTGGTTATATCAATTTTAAGACATAGAATAACAGAGTAACTAGTATGTATACAGCGTGTTCATAATATGGGACTGTTCAAATATCAAACAATTTCCATTCTAAGAATATCGATTTTCTTAATTGTAACACCCTGTACATAGTTCCATTTTTGGAATCTACGTATTTTTTTCACATACCAAATATTATTTTATGATTGTACATATAAAATAAAGATACTTTTGTTTGTAATCTTTTCCAAAACACTAGCTTTTTGCACAATAGTATGCTGGTAAACTTGATATCGTATGTCTTGAAATGTATTACCTTTCATTCTAGACAGAATTTCGTCGTAAACCACTTCGAACAAATTTATAGTAGTTCACAAATAATGCAAATACTCAACTGTAAGGTTTAGGGTAGGATTATCTTAGTACTTTCTGCTACTTTCTATCCAATTGTTGCAAAGAATTCAAAAATGTACAGAAATATAAGTCATTCCATTTAAAACTAGCAACATGTCCTTGTGGGTAAATTTCAATAAACAAAAGCATTGTTTAAATTTTTTTGTAATTAAATTTTACATGTTTAATTACATATAATGTTAAGATTAAAATAACCTTGCCTGTATTAATATGGTAATTGCTTCATCATAAATTAATTCATTAGGTATTATGTTTTCATATTTTCTACATATTATTTTGACAATTCCTCATGATATCAATAAAATTATAAGAGGCACTCCTTAAACGTGAACCATGAACTTCGGATCCATCCGTGCGGTCATATAACATGAAGAGGTAGGTAGTTAAACATTGTATATCGGCGTTTCTCTTGCGCTTCTAGTACACAAGTTTAATTAATCTGGAGGCTATACATCGATGATATCGGGGAATATAATGAGTGTTTGTGAAATATTAGACGACTCAAGGAAGTGGAAACCCTTCCTATTAATTTAAATTGACTGTATCGTGGCCGGCAGGGCGCTTACACCAAATGCAATCAATATACCGGGCAGCTATCTACTCTTTTTTCAGATTAATTGCAGCGATAATCAATAATTTCAATTATAAATCTGATCCCTTAGATGTTCATAGTTTATTATATAATTAAAGGTTTTTCTTGTGTGAACCTCGTCAATTATAAGTAAAAGAAATTTAAGTAATGTAACGATGACGTAAAATCAAGTTTTTCTACTTTGCATTGTAACACTGTTTTTATTTATTTATTTTATTTATTCGGTGTTACAATTAACAATTCCATTATTACTCTTTCAACAAATGGCATTGTTTCTTCACAGCATTGTCGTTACTCTAGTGATGTAAATCCACATTTTACACATTGGGTCATATTTTTTTGATGGAAATGTTGATGAACAGAAATATTTGGATGTGTTTCCAAATTATTTTAATGAATAACATGACGAATTACCGATGTATGTATGTTAAATTTCCTTCAAAATGGAATGGACGAAATGGCCCTATTTTATGGCCATTTCAATCCTGATCTGACAATTATGGATTTTTATTTTTGGTGACGATTGAAACAAATTGTTTACAGTGAACCATTACTGTGCAGAACTATTAAAACTTAGAATAATGCTTGCACGCTTTAAAACTGGCGGAAATTCTAAATTCTTATAAAGATTTTAGAACTCGTCATAAAAAATAAACCTAAAACAATTGGTTGCTTTTGTTCATACACATTAACATACACGTTAACTGACATGCAATGAAAACCATCACATCGACGAATAAACACAACCAAGCAAGGACGTTATCTGTTTTCTCAATACCAATCTCAATATTCAATAATTCCAGGCTTTGTCTTTTATTCCGGCGTTGGTAGTTTTGTCAGCCACGGAATTTACTGTACATTTCAGGATCGGGCAGAAGAAGAATCTCGGTATTGTGTTCGGGCGGTAACAATTCGAGCGACGTACGGGAGTCAATAAACAACGCAACGGTCGCTCTCCGCGATTTCCTGGTTTAAAGAAGCTCACGAGCCACGTTTCGTCCATGCTGGCGACTCTCAGCTACCAACCTACGTCCGCGTGTACTGTTTTTGTTTATGCGGAGGATTTACGGCGCGTGTAGCACATGTTTTGTTGCCGTACTTACTGGAAAATAGAGGGAAAATTTACATGCCGAACGTAAGCCAATACGTGCACATAGCAGCGTTGTACGCCGCGACAGTCGCTGCTTGAGGCTGGTATTCTTTCCATTATACTCAGTAAACAGTGTATTAATAGTATATTATTAAACGAGTTTTATTGGACGTCAAATTGGCGCATGAGTTGAATGAACGAATGCGTCAAAATGTGTTATAAAACGAGTGTTATATACTATTTTTTCTACTTTGCGTCATTAATTTTATATAAATTTAGAAATTGTGGATAGTAAGGTTGGGATAAAATCATGACAAAATCGAATTGTGAACAATTTTACTCTACGTTAGCCTCAAATAACCTAAAAGTTACCTGGTTTAATAATTATAATATTCAGAATAGACGTGTTTTGCGGTGACTGATTAGTCACTTCGAACAATAAGAACTTACTAAGAATTGGGTTAACGGTTAACGTTCAATAGCGGTTTCTACCTAGTACCGCTGGCTTATACAAGTTTACACGCACATATTATTGAAACCAAATTCTAATTTCGGTGTACATAGTTATCTATTAGAATAAATTATACTTAGTAAAATTACATGCGATGGAGGTAACACAAATACGTTGCACATAACAAAGACGAAGTCGGAAGCGACGTACAAAAACGAATACGGTATTGACACGAGTAGAATTAGGTTCAAAATGTTACCGAAAACTTATACGTTCAATAAACTAAGAAATCCTCAACACTTTAAATGTACAATAGCTTGCTACGTGTATGCTGATATTCAATAAGCCATTTATTGCGCATATACAATCCCGAAGCACTAATTGAAATCATTCATATCTACGATGTAGGTTTTATCGTCGTATAATACCTTATTAAAGTAAATGTGGTCCTTGAATTATATCTGAAAATGGGATTTGATGATTAGTTGACAAGAATTATGTACGATCACTTACTAGAGTCGTAAAACATGGCCATACTATACCATGCTACACGGATGTTTAGAATATAGATATTTCGCAGTTTATGCGATTTCAAGCGATTTTAAAAAAGCAGTGTGTGGTTATATGGCATTTGGTATCAATGTGACCAATGTTAGAAAAAAGTTATTAAAAACGCAGTTACAATTTGTTAATTGTAACACCGAAAACAGTGTTACAAGGTGTGCATTGTGAATGCAAAGTACATAGAAAAATTATATTACTTAAATATAATTTCAGTTTCTAAAATAATTATTGTAACAATCGGATAGTTTTATCTGTGTGTTCTAAGTATGCTGACTGCTTCTAACTGACTTGGAGTGTTCTTTATATGTCATTGTATCTGGTGAACATCTAAAAATTAACTGAACAATGTAACCATAATATTTTTGTTAGTTCTTCAAAAAATTCAAAATTAGTTCATTCGCTTGTATTAACTTTGTTTCCTCCTAGATTTGTAGGAACTTCATTTGAAAATATATGTGATTCGGGCTAGGAAAATACTCCTAGATTATAAGGAATACGTGAAAACAAAGGGAGAGATGTCAATTTGATCAAAAAACCGGAGAATGAATTTTGAATATAAGAATATTAAATATTTAAAAATTATGTTTACTAAACTCTAACAAAAGTTCTAACAACGGCTTTAAAGTTCACTCGTCGAAAATTAGGGAAAGACGTTACATGTGAGAAAAATGATCCAATTTCATTCGGCAGGCTTCATAAATACAAAAAAAAAACACCTCTCCTATATCACTTGGTATATTATTTTCAATATTGAAATGACAAAAATGAAGGATACAAGAAAAAGCAAACAAAAAATCACAAATTTTCCAAAGTCTATATGTATCCGAGTTTTGTAAACTTTACAGTTTACACTCTTCAGTAACGTGCACGAAGTCGTAAACGTCGAACATACACTAGCAAGAAGCAGTGGCGTATCTGAATCTTTTGAACATTACTGGACATCAACAAAAATTAATAAACACACATCTTATGTTTTTTGGTTAAAGAGGTTGTACCCATGGATTGTACAAATACAATATACGAATAATAATGTACGTATATAATGTAACATGTAAGCGTATTTATAAATTTATCCTTCTTGCTTTTTTATTCGAAAATTCTTGAATTCTCTCTATAGAAAGTATCGCTAGATTTCTCCATCATAAATAGCTCATTGTTGAACGAAGATAGTTTTTTTATCAATTTTAGTTTGGAAAAGCTGTTTTCACAAGTGACGACACGGCTATTGTTACGAGAGTTGTTTATAATCCTTGCTTTTGTTGATAACAACATTATTATAGTATTTTTATTTTTAAATAAATTAGAAATATAAAAAATGCCGCCCCAAAACATGTGCCGCCCGGGGCGGACCGCCCCCCCCCCTTCGGTACGCCACTGGCAAGAAGCTACAGTTACAAGCTACCCTTAAATACCCTAAAACGTGGTAAAAGATCATAGAATCAAATAAAAGTAAGAACAAACGTAAAATGTAAAATCTAAAAATCATCAATTTTGACTTAATCACAATTTATGAATTTGTAGGTATTTCACAGAGTTTGAGAATGTAATTGAACATTGATGGTTTTATTATCAATTAAATATGCACTATAAGGCTAACGCACAGAAGTTTTTGTGCGCCCAAAAATTATAACACATTAATTTTAATGCAAATGCGAACACGGGTACAACAAATTTTTACGTGTTTTTACTCCAAACATTATTTAGAGCAAACAGCATATATTTGCCTCTATTCAAACAACGATGTATTTGAATTAAATAAAATTGTAACCAGTGTATAAATATATAATATTAACTTATATTAAATAAATTGCAGTTCAAAATCTCTCTCTGTTTTAAAATCACATATAATGACATAATTTGGTATACATTTATATGTACGTTTAATGCAACGTTTAATGTACCTGATTTGAGGTGGCATCATATATTTCGATACGTTAAGTTTCGATAAGTTTTGTTTTTGACTTGTGTTTTACTAATTATTAAAAAGAAGCTTGTCATAGTGACACCCTATTCAAACAACGATGTATTTGAATTAAATAAAATTGTAACCAGTGTATAAATATATAATATTAACTTATATTAAATAAATTGCAGTTCAAAATCTCTCTCTGTTTTAAAATCACATATAATGACATAATTTGGTATACATTTATATGTACGTTTAATGCAACGTTTAATGTACCTGATTTGAGGTGGCATCATATATTTCGATACGTTAAGTTTCGATAAGTATTGTTTTTGACTTGTGTTTTACTAATTATTAAAAAGAAGCTTGTCATAGTGACACCCTATCGACACAGTGGGCTTCTCAAGTAAGCCCTAGCTGCATCTTAATTCGGAACTTTTAACGGATGACTTAACAGATTAACTCTGCATAAATATCCAATTGGTAAGAACGTCTGTTGATGAACAATTGAGTAAAGACATTGATGATACAAAATTTAAACTAATGTTAAGAGTTTTTTCACCTGTAGAATATCCAACTGAATACCATATATACAGTCTGGGGATACCTACCTGTGTTTTAGTACTAATAACCCCCCCCCCTCCCCCAAAGTATGGCCAGATTCCTCCACAATCGCCCTGTAGATTAAATGTAAGTATCGTTTAAGTATATTTATAAAATTCCGTACAAATTCTGCGGATATTTGATGATGGCATTTTTGCGAAGATTATGCGTTAAGTTGAGGTAAGCGGTCGATCGCAACATGGCGTTTATTAAGATAATGTCTGGTCACGTTTTAATGCTTTACGCGGCCGGCCCGCCGTTTCAGCGACGGCGACGACTATCATTTGCACGCGAAAATCTATCGGCCAACGAGAACTAATTGAGTGCTTAGCGCGCGAACCCTTATGATTAGACTCGTATTTTAAGTTAATATCCTGGCTAAGCGAAAGCCATACGCCCATGCGGCACCACTACTTATATCATACGTCTGTCTCATAACTGTTCTTCCAATCCAATAGTATTATTTTTCCAATAATGTTCGGTTTTCCTCATGGCAGTAGTTCTTTTTTGTGTTTGTTTATTATTACGCACTATGAGGAAATAGTAGAACACCATGTGGTTGACTGCTTGTAGTAACTGATAATTCCATTTCTTCAGTAAGATAATTATGAACGCACTATTTTCAAATGGTAACCGTTGGCGGCTTATCCTTGTGTTGCTCTATTTATGTTTGTTGGCGATCAAAAATGGCGACTAAAAATGTATAAGAAACTTGTTGATGTTTGCTTCCCAAAGATTGCAGATTCCAAGTATGATGTCCGATTATCAAAATAAATAGTTCAAAGTTGATTGATATTGTCGAATGTTATAGCTTATTTGAAGCCAAATTGTCAAAATTTAAAATGGCGGAATTAATATAGCGACCACAAATGTAAAAACTCGACAGCATGAATCTTATTCCCTTTGTTCCAAAATCTTCAGTCCCATTGTCAAAATTTAAACGCATTCGGATAAATCTTATTTCCTATTATATTCGACCTGCCAGAATCCATATCTGCAGCCAGATTTTCAAAATTGAAAATGGCCAAAAATCATATATAATAATAATAATAATAATAAATCTAAATATGTCGACCTTAAACGTAAAAATCAGTTCAGATTTGCATGAATCTTATATTTTCTGTGATATTTTAAGTCCCATGGTCCCAAATCTGATGTCAGATTGACAAAATTAAAGGTGCGGATCCAATATGGCAACAAGAAAATTAAATAAGTAATAACAGTCGCATTCGTATTTTTTTTTCTGTGTACTACTTTTTCAGTGATCTTTAAACCGTTCCGCAAGAAGTGGTCTGTGGTTTAAAAATTGATGACGTTTAGCAAATTTACTGTAATTTTTGACAGGGTTAGTTCTAAAGAATGACAGAATAATTTATAGAAAATATTACGAAAATATTTTGATATCAACCATTTTACCGCAAAAGTGCACACATCTGGTTAACAAATTTGTGTTCTGCCATTGGTTTTCTTACAGATGAAATATTTTATTGCATTCAAATAAATATTATATATTCAATAGAGACAAAGAAATATTTCTTTGCGGATAAAAATGCATTTGTTTGGTAGAAAGAACGTTTAACTTATGTTTTCAGTTAAAATTTACAATTTGTATATTATGAAGAACGAGCTATATTTAGTTCAATTAATTATGATTGTGTTGAGTGAAAGAATTAGGTATAACTTTTTAAATTAACGAAATTGTAGGTTGAGTTAAAATGTGATATTTTACGGTTGCAATAAATGTATCTTTGATTTAAGTAATTATCAGTTTGTTGAAGAAATTAATGTAGATCTTTTATTACAAGAACTTTTTGGACGGTACAGTAGAGCAAAATTTCCATGTGTCTCACCGCCTTTTAGGATGTGGCACATCCTCGAACAATGATTACAGTCCAGTCTTCCCAGACCTTCATATAGTCAAGGTTAGGGTAGCAAAGAGTACGCTGATCCGGAATTATGATTTCATTTGGCGGAAGTAAACCATTTTTTTTTCTAAACCAAGCCAAAGCAAAATTATTACTTTAAAGGAAATAAATATCTTCTTGTATACAAATATATTTGTTTGAATCAAAATTAGATTTCTTTGGTGGCAAGAAACGTTTTTTTTAAGTCGAAACAAAAGGGAAACTTTAACAGTTAAAAACTAAAAACTAATACCTTCAAAAGAATATATTTCTGAATAACAGGAAATCTTTTCTATCTGTGTATGTTTCCTAGATACAATAACGGCCTTTTCACACGGGACACGGTGTCCGTGCTTTTTTATCCGTGTACGGTCGGTGTGTAGCTTTTCACACAACACGGATTTCAAACGGCACGGCACGGTACGTGTGAAAGGTTCGATTTAATCTCATAAACTTCGAACCGTACACGGACAAAACCGCACGGACGCCGTGTCCCGTGTGAAAAGGCCGTAATACACAAAAATCAAAATGGCCGACTTTTTGACGTCCGTTTTTGATTGATTTAGGTATGTTACTCATATTTTAAAAATCGCCATTTTTTGTGTCCTAAATTCTGATTTTCATCCACGGTGCGCCACACGCGCTACTGTGTAGTTTGTCATATTTTGTGATAAGAATATTATTTATCTATTATGTTTATGTGGTTTCGTCTGGGTATTGCTTCATTATTTCCCTTACATGTGGTTCTCTGTTTTTTGGAACACTCACTACCTGCATGCCACATTTTCCACCCAAAGATTAGTACACTTTGAAAGTTGGTCCATTGTGCGTGGATCCGTTATGCACGGGTTGTGTCCTTGGACACCACACAAGAATGTTATTTTTTATTTATTAGTAACTTGCAATAAAAAGCAAATATACTAGAAAATGTTTTTACGCTATGCAGTCTTGGAGAAATTTATTTATTTAATTCATATACATTGCCGACGTTTCGCCTTATTGCTAACTTAACGAGTGACGCTAACATTCCACCATTTATTCAATATTGTATTTACCTAAATAAGTTTGTTTCTTACACAGAATCTGTTATATAGTCGTTTCACCTTAGCAATTATATTTATAATCAGTTTGTTAGAATACCTAACCTTGTACCATGTAGTGCTATTATAGATATGCATCACATAATGTTATAATCTAAATACGAGCCCTGAAGAAGCCAAAGAGTTTGGCGAAACGTCGGCAATGTATATGGTTAAATAAAAAAAAAATTCTCCAGAACTGCATAGCGTAAAAACATTTTCTAATTTAAGTACATTCGTTATTATAATTTAAAATATTTAGCAAATATACTGTTTGAACTAGACCTAACGTTTTTATTCAATACTTGAAAGAAAAAATACTGTAGAATCTTCGAACATGATCCGAGGAAATCGGATACAAAATCTTATAAAAATGTTATATTTGCGAGCTATGTGTTTTTTTTTCTATATACAACTTCACGACACCCGAAACACTGGTTAACAAAATACAGGTAGAAGTTCACAATAGATCACTTCCCAGATACATAATTGCTTTATTATTTAAATGACTTTTTATTAGCTAATTCACACAATTAGACAATTCTAATAAATTACGGAAACCTTCCGCCTTATCGTGCATTATACGTGTATCCAGTTATCTATTATGCTTGTCATAATTTATCGTACAAACAGCGCTAAATTACCTGTGAGCCATTTTAGGCATTAGTGTGTTATAGTATGTTAGTGTGGCCATAAACCATGTCCAATAATAAATTGTCTGACATCCCGTGAATGTATGAATGAATTTGAATTGTAAATAATTTTACTACTGATTGTGTAAATGTGCGGTTTAATGGAAGATGTGCCAGAAACTGGGAAATAGGTACTTTGGTTAGAAAAATGTTGTACTGGAATGTATTTAGGTGTGATTAATGTTAGCTTATACAACATCTCTTTGATTAATAATGCATTTCTTTTTTTATTTACTGTAAAACATTTTAAATTAAGGTGAAACAAAAAGGTTAGTAACCGACCTGCACTTTTTTTTATAAATAAATAATCTTGTAATCTGGAGACTTAACAAGCTTTTCTTAAAGCATGGTACATGAAACTGTATCGTTGAAATTGAACAAAATTAAAACTGTTGTTGTGCGCTATCTACAAAATTACGGTGCAGCCTATTTATTGCTCAACATCCCAAATCGTGACAAAGACTTCTAACGGTTCTGCTTGTGGTCTTCTTCGCCGCAGTAGAGCATGCTAGTCTATTGAATACCAGACCGCAGAAAAGTGCTCAAATAGGCCCATAATTGTACCACCTTATTCTCTAAGCCAATAAAGTACTTTGACAATAATTGCTCTTTAAGGTTAATTCTTGTTTAACAACAGAAGAATTCACAATCGATGGTCGTCTATAATGCAATTATTTTAGATGCAATTCTTTCTCGATGTCGACGATATTATCAACATTACTTGAATTTTTATTAATAAACTAGTAATAAACTGGTAATAAAACTAAAAGTTTAAATGACAGGAACACTATTTAGTGGCATTGGGTTTAAAAGTATGACAAATTACCTTGTTTAAACAAATACTTCAAATTAGCGGCAGTCCTGTATCATAAAGAATTAGTACTGTAGAAGTAAAAAATTATTTAAAATTAATTGAACAAATCTATGTATTGTGCATCATTTGTGAATTGTGAATAAATTACATCATATACCATCACGGTCTGAAAACTCAAATATACTTAAATATACTAAGAATGTTGTTCAACAATATTATTCCAATGTTTCTTTTTATATTGCGCCTCGCTTTTTGTTAAGATTTTTCTTAGGTTGTGTTGAGCACATGAATTACTGCTTTTATTTTATTACATTGCTTAGTTGGACTAGAAGTTATTTCATTTGATTTTAAATCTATGACTATAATTTTCATGTTACAAATTTTCATGTTACTGACAAGCTTTTTTGTACGAGAAAAAAATTATTTTAATATATCGAACAGAAATTTTATGGGTACAAATGTGGATAACTGTGTTTTTTTTTCTTTAGAATTACATTAGGAATATTTTGGACCATTAGTATAACTACATCGCCGTACCTTAAGAATTCAGGAAAATCAGCAGAAGTTTCCCATACCTGTTATAGTATTATAGTAAAGCAAATATAACAAAAAGTTATACAAATAGTTTACTTATATAACAACAATTATTACTCAATTGAAAAAAAGGTTGGTTTTCACAGCACCAAAACGTTTGTTGTATACATATATTGTATTATACCGGGTGACCCGTAGGTATCTCCGTGTAATTTTTTAAACAGGGTTAGGCAAAATTACCGGAACACCTAAATAATTCTACATCCGAAAGAAATTTAAAAAAAAATTGTCTTTTGGCTTTAAACAAGTTGTCGTTTAAATATATATGTTCAATATACAGTATGCTCATTTGATTATAGAAATTTGGTAACCTTTCCTTCCTTTTTTTAAATAGGACACACTGTATATTATTACATTTTTAATTCTAAGACTTTTTTAAGGTATTTACCAAAAATAGTCAACATTACCGGAACACCTAAATAATTCTCCAACTGCAAAAAAATTAAAAAAAAAATTTGGTTTAAACAATCTCTCGTTCAAATATATTTTTAATATACACGATGTTTATTTTATTATGGAAATTTGCAAACTTTTCCCTTTTCTAACAACACCCGCTTTTTATTGTTTTATGCATTATTTTTTTAGTTATAAGCAATTAATAAAAACTTATGAAGTTTTACTTTAACCAAACAGGTAACAAATACAAAATTCAAGAGAAAATAACAACACAGATAAATAGAATTAAGTTAAATGTCCAAACTACCACATTAAAATAAATGTGTGTGGATGTGTCAAAATATTCTTAATTTGAAGAGGGGTTTTGATTACTTGCTCACAGCTCAAAAATAATGGCTTTAAACAAATACTTCTACAAAAAGTTCTTAGAATTAAAAAAATTAAAAATGTATAGTGTTCTATTAGAAAATGGAAAGGTTTGCAAATTTCCATAATAAAATCAACACACTGTATATTAAAACTACTTTGAGACTACGAAAGCTTGTTAAACCCAAAGGACTTTTTTTTATATTTTTCTCAGTTGGAGAATAATGGTATTTAGGTGTTCTAGCAATTTTGACTATTTTTGGTTAATAGATTATAATTAAAAATAATGAATTGTGTAAAAAAAATGATTCCTATAAAAAATTCTTAGACTAAATCCTAGAATTAAAAATGTACCTAAATATAGTGTTCTATTTAAAAGAAGGAAAGGTTACTAAATTTCTATAATACCATCAGCACCCTGTGTATTAAAAATATTTTTGTTTGAACAATTTTCTGAAATTTCTGAGGGTTGGAGAATTATTTAGGTGCTCCGGTAATTTTGGCTGACCATGTATATCACGCCGTAGACGAATGATATTTGGAGGGCTAATTGACAAAAAAATGTTATTTTTTATTATTATTGAGGTTAGTATGGCTTAACGTCATCTTTCAAATTGTGAATGACACACTATATTATTTTTGAGATATTCTGTTGTTTTTATTAAATTAAATTAAATCACGCAACATTGACAATTATATAATATCGACCAAACAAAAGTATATAGTGCACCATTTACAATTTCAAATACCACATTTACGCAAAAACCGGTAGAAAAAAAACTCAAGAAATTCAAAACAATACGGTTTCTTGTATATAGATTGATATTCCTTCAAATTTAATTCGTCGTGCTTAAAATATACCATTAGTCACCCGATATTTACAGCTTATACTTAATAAGTAACATCGATTATGGATTACGTACTTTATATGCAATTCAATCACTTTTTTCTATTTGAATTTCTACTTTCCGTACACAATTGTACTTTTATCTGATAAGGAACAACAAAAAACGCAATAACCTGACGTGATATTTGACTTTCAAGACTGGAGTTGTATTCAGCGCAAAAAATCAATCGAAACACGTATTCGCAATATTAACCTAATTCTCAACGGTTTCTCGAAAATCGTAAATGTTTATAATCCAAAAACAGTACGAAAAATGTGGGGTTGCCATTTCAAAAATAAATGTGGCTGAGTATTTAAAATAACAGTCATAAAATTTTTCCCCATATTTTAGTTACACCCTGTATAAAATATTGATATGGCACGAGCAATTTTGTGCATTTTATTATTTTATTATCGACTCTATTATAAAAATCGCAAAAACATAACACCCTGCAATTCTGAAACTGCATTTTTCAAAAACAAACAAAAAAGTGTATTTAAAATCTTCCATTGGAGAGAAAATTAATTTACAGTACACTCAGACTGGATTCTCTTAAAAGTTGTTTAATTTTTTACTTCCAAAATTATTTCCTCGCATTACATATTATTATAATACGTTTTTGGACCATTATGCGCTGCCTCCACAGTCCACTGGCGTTCCTAAGTTGCTTATACGTATGAATACTGGTTACGGGACACCACCGATTCAGTTCGTCGACGACCGTTGCGCTGTAAAGAGGTTAGGATATTTCATCGTCACGCGTGCGTCAATGTGCTTCGTTCAGACACTCGCAAACGAGTCTCGTATTTTTGCCGTTAACAGTGACTTCTTTCCGTTGAACTCAAAAACAACAACAAAAAACACTACAGACGTTTAGTTTCCTATAAAAAAAAATCATCCGATATCTCCTCATCCGGAAAATTTGCATTGACATTGACGATGTAAGTCCTTTGCTTTTTATTATAATATTATGTTTGTTATTGATCAACGTTGATCGTTGCGATTTGTTTTAACGTGCATGAGTATAATTAAAATATTACGCAAACTTCTATTTTCGTACGTCATTATTTCGAATAATGTTATGCTTCATTTATTATTTACGAAATATAAAAAGTTTTCGTTTTAAGATTATTAGATTAACTTTCTACGAAATGCTTGTTTTAAACCTGTAAAGTGTGTCAGCTATATGTATATTGATTATATGCATAGTTAACACTTCTATTGTTATTATTTATGATTTTGGATTTGAATTCATTTAAATGTAAATACCAACCAAGTTGGCTAAACTAAACTCAACTAGACCATCTTAGTGTTACGTGATTATTTTAGGAGATAACTTTGTTGTGTTCTTTTTTCGTCGAATGTACACCACTTTAAAAAAAATGCTTCCGTGGAGAGCTCTGTACTTTGATACATCAGTAATTTTTGTTGCCATATGTAAGCAATCATTATCAATAATGAATGATAAATCTGAAAGCTTGATATCTCGTAACTCACATTATATTCATAAACAAAATTCTGGAGCAAGACTATATACAAGTGTAAACAACATTTGATATGGCATCTTACATACGAAGCTAAAGTCTTAAGTTCTTATCTCTAATAAATACAGTCATTAAATCTATTATTATAGCCGTATTTAAAAACAATTCCAGGACGTAACAACGCACGATTCGAGTAAAATTGTCGCTTATAACGCCGTGGGAAAGTATAATTAAATATCTGTTCGAAATTGATAAGGAAAATTGACAATTTTCAAAGATGTGCTCGGAAATAACTGTTATTAGGTATGGCGATCGTACGATGTGGGTCCATTACTATAGCTAACAATAGAGTACCTGTTTGGAACATAATCTATCCGATGAAAGCCACCATTAAACGCACGTAAACTCTTGTTGGCTATCTGCAGCTGAGCTATAATGTAGAGCGTGTCTACACAATAATTTATGTATGTCAAATAACACATAACACGAGACATAGTAGATTGTGGAATTATATTATCGTGGATTAGTTTTCAACGAAAAAATTTATCGATACTATAATTCATAAAACATAATTGTCGTAAAACTGGATTAGAAAGATCTGGGTCTGGATTACCGGATTACAAATAAAAAGGGAGTTTTCTTGTCGCGATATTTTGCAAGGAACAAACTAAAATCCGATGTAAATTTGTTGAATAGCTTTGGATTTGTATCTCCACAAAAAAAAAGAATCAGGAGTGATTATTTCTATTGAACCATCATTTTGTAAATCACACGAGTTGTACGTAAAACCTCTTTGTGCATTTCCCTGTAGTAAAAAAATATACATTGCTAAATGCTAAATGTATTGATTTCTATCACAGGGATTTGATAAATTTGCATTTTCAAGCTTTACTGTTACTATTGATAAAGGTGTAAATAAGTAGCATTTTTATTTTATCATAGCTTGAATAAAAAATAACCCGCTTTAGAATCCGAATATTGACAAAAATTATTGTCTCCTGCCTACGTAAAAGAAATATGCTGTCCAAATTTTAATTTTTTAGATGCGAGTGGTTTGGGAAGTGTTTGGGTGTCACCTTTTTAACAGTTTTATATGTATAAGGTTTTTTCGAACAGTCGCAAAACCAGTTTACAAACACTGCTTTTGTGATGGACCAGATATGTTGCTATGATTGCATTATAAATACCCATGACAAGTTATCTTGTTTGTCACAAAAGCACTGATTGTAAACTACTTTTGACACTGCTCGAACAAGCCTATAGATTCTATACAATATACATATAAAACTGTTTAGCACCCATATGTTCTTCTTCTTTTCCCTTATTTGGGAAAAGGTATGGTTTGTCCTGGTATGGTTTGTTACTTCTTATTAACAAAAGCCAACAAGGGCGAATTTGACAAGTACACCAGTTCTGTTCCATCATTTTATAATTTGGTTGCCAATAGTGCCCCGATTATGACCCAAAGAAAAATAATTATTAATTAATAATAAAACATAATAAAACTGAAAATTACTTGATTAGTTACGCGAAAATAGTTATTTATAAACATCAAGTAATGCCCGTGGTACATACATAATTTTATGTCCTACAATGGTTTTGTTCCTCCGTTTGAATAATATTAATAAATATTTTGACGTTATCAAGTGACATGCGTATCTACGTAGTTGAATAACAATATAAACAATTCGGAGTTGAGTGACAATACAGACAATTAATTGTCAAACTTCTAACCTTAATCGCCAATAATTGACATTGATGAGTGACAATACAGACAATTAATTTTAAAACTTATAACTTTAACCGCCAATAATTGACATTGACGATTTAAAATTTATAATTTGAATGACAAATATTTGATATATTTGTCATATAACCATGGCAACCCTTAATGCCCGCGCGGGCGTTAAGAAGTAGTTTTTGCCCCGGTATCTAAGATGTAAAATGTCACTTTATGATTATGTAGGACAAAGAAACGTTGATTTTTGTGCATCTCTAAACCCTTGATTTATAAATTCAAAACTAATATCGCTCCTGCCTATTTTTCAACAGTAGCGCCATTAAATTATATTATTATCGTTTAATTATTTTATTATCGTCATATGGTGTATATGAAAACAAGTAGGAAAGTAATTATTAAATACGTAGAAAAACTAGAAAAACAGCTTGAACTGGAGCTGCATTTATATAAATCCTTTTTGTAGTTAAAGATGAACTATCAAAAACTTCAAATTTATTGGACAACCTCAAACTTACAGAACTTTGTTACATAGTCATTTCTGGGTACCTTTGCGATGTCTATTACTTTAAGTACTCTAAATTATGTTTTATTTAAAACGTTATTGTTTAGTATCATAATTATTAGTAATATTTTTATTAAAGCATTTAAAAAATTTTAGGTTTAATACACCTAATACACAATTACTAACCGGTGCTGAGTTGTAGAAAATAGAGAAACTATCGATGGCGAATTGATAAATATATTTTACATTTACAGTTATTAATTCTTAATTGTTTTAAGGCTGGTATTTTCACCTACCTACAAAGTCCTCAACACTTATGTCACAGATCTGCCAGATTTTTTGGGGTATTTTAGCCCGCTAAGTGAGAAGATGTGCCGGCAGCGGTGAGTTGAGCGTTAACATAAAGAGCACGAGACGCGACCCACCCACCGCGTCTGATGCATCTTCTCATTCAACGCGATAAAATAGCGCAATAAATCTAACAGCTCTGTCACATAACTATTGAGGACTTTGTAGGTAGATGAAATAAACAAACCTTAGTAAAGATTTTACGGTCTCCAAATGTTTTTCTGAAAATACCGTAGCAAGTAAGCTTTGTAAATTAAATCTAAATGCTCCTTTTCAACAAACGTATCAAATTTGGGGATATCTTTTTTTACTGTGCGTCATTTTATTACACTCAGTGAAAGAAGTATCAATAAGAAGTATCACACTAATGCTATATGTGCTTTGACATTAGGATTACCTGAAAAATTGTATTGAAAATCCAAAACGCAATTACGACAAAAAACGTCCAAATAAGGTACAGTTTTTAATATGCGGGTGATTCTACGATAAGAGATCTTTTTGATGAAAAGCCAAAAAGCATTTTTTTTTACAAAACAGTTTATGCCACATGATATGACTGTTCGGGAGGTATCTCTCCTTTTGTTATTTACCAGATGTGTACATACTGTTCTACGATACCCTTTCTCGGTACCTATCCCTACCCTATCTTAAACGGTGCAAACACTTACTTTAAGGCACCCGTCTTCGACCCCCAAAACGCGAAAATAACCCACGTCATAATTATTACGTCAATCGTGAAATGCTCGCTATGCAACTGCCATGGGAAAAGAATTTCAATATTTATGAAAATTAGTTATGGAAATTTTGGTGTGGACTACAAATATAGAAATGCTTTCCGATGGCAGTTGCGTCTGATTATTGTCTGCTGTAATATATTATAAAATATAATTAAATGTCAACTATAAGAGCACAAGTTATTTTCTTCTGAACTTCTCTGGACTTGCACTCTGGAGTATTGTAGTGCGTGTTTGTAGTGAGTTGGAAACCATGTTTACAATAGCGACGATTGTGAAAGTACTATATCATCGACTAGAATTCTCAAACACAGTCCAGTTTTAGTATTTGTACAAATAGAAAGCAATACATTTATTTCTTTAGGTTATACCATACGTCCAATGTAATAAATATGAAATAAAAACAGACATGGTTATAGTACCGCCATGTACATCTGGTGATTTTTTATTTCGAAGCTTTGAAGTTCTCTACAGTTCGATATTTGAATTGAGACGGGAGCCTTAACTTTGAAAGTCATGCATGGGAGTTGACGCAGTAAGTCGCCCTGTGCATCATGTACATTGTACATTATAATAAATAGTTTAGTGAAGCGTTAGCAGTTTTTATTCGAACCAGCGCTAATCCGACTACTCACAACAAAATAATGATAAAAAACCGGATTTACTGCTACAGATTCATTAAGTTATTTTTCAAAATCACGTTTAGTTAATAAAGTAAATATTTGCAATTTAATGTTTGTCCTACAAATTAATATATTTCACGCTCGCCTATAAACTGGGAGGTGCTCCTGTTTGACGTGAAGTTGGTAACAACTAAGTACGTAGGCTTGGTAACAACTATCAAACGCTCCTATTGGTCAGGGATAGTCACGTAACAACGTGGTATGCGTGTTTAGAACGGTGACTGTCGTCTCTCTCCTTCATTTATCAATCATCTTTTCGTTGTATGAAGCGAAATAATGAACAAATTCACATAAATCTGCAAAATTTTACCTGTAGTTGTTTAGCTTCAGTGGGAAGTTAAACTGAAGAAGTTAAATTTCTGAAAAAATTTGAATGTAACTACACCAAATATCATCTGATACCTTTATTCAATCCAGACACACTTATGATTCCAAACATGTTCGTTTTTCCTTTTTTTTTTCTTGAAGTACAATCGTAAAACTGTCTGTACAGCTATGCTTTGGCCGACGCTGTATCTTCCCAGTTAATAAAGAAGCTGGTGATTTCAGAATGCATTCCTGAAATTATCGTATGACTAACCAATTAACTTAATATCGTTCAACATGTTCCAACAACAATCAGTAGACTTGTATTATTCTGCATTTAAATATTATTCATTTAAGACATATTTCTTTTTCGTCATCATTTTTTGTCTCGTTTACAGTACACACAAGTTGTCACTTTAAAGAGTCATGTTTGAAAGTTGTAAAATGACGACAATATCAAGTTTCTGTTAATCTCCCAGAGAGACTGTGGCGCAGCGGTAGAGCGCTTGGCTATAGTCTGGGGGGCGTGAGTTCGAGTCTCACGCCCTGCTTTCTGCGTGAAGGTTTTTCTGTGATTTTCCTTTACTCCTCGGCGAATGCTGAAAGCCAAACAATTTAAGACGTGCCACAGACGCGGGCCATAATAATGATAATTCGGACCTGCCGATGCCCCCGTAGTGGCGAAAGCTGTTGGGGGGTGTTAAGGCGTGGATTACTATTATTATTATTAGTAAATCTCAATAACTTTTCTATTGGGGAAAAATAAACTATATAAATTTGAATCTGTCACATTTATAAACTTTCTGATCATTGTTTTGCATGTATTTGATCTAATATGGAACAAAACTGACTTACGTAACCAACATTATAAGAATCCCACTGATTGTTGGCACAGATATTAAACTTAATCCACCATGAGAGTCCACACCACACCTTCACGCCTAGTTACGTCGTAACATATTTTATGCAAACCGCAATTAATAAATAGGAACAGTTTACGACGAGCGATCGTAAGTGTCGATAAGGTGTGTTGCCCTATGCATGCTTAGGCTTCGTGCTTGCGCTTTACGTTGTTGGCTGTGCTTACCGCATAAGCTCGCAAACTGGCGACGCGAAGACATCTCGAGTTCACACGGGACGCAGCCAGCATGAAATTACTATTCTATTGCCGGCACCTTTGAACGCCGAGATATCTAGTATGACGCAGAACAGAGGAACTTTGCGGCAAACCTTGCATATTTAGTTGATCGCCAAGATCTCTGACCGAAATGTGAATACGGCTTAAAATTGTAAAATTGGTATTTTAAACTTTGACTCTAAGCTTTTTTAGTTCCGTTTGTAAGTTAACAGTTTATGAAGTTGAAAGTTTTATAAAGCTCAATTTTAGGATTGTTGAAACATAGTCTGACAACACTGTATACTGTTCCGTTGTTAGTATTGCTAGTTCATTACCAAATGAAATAAAGGCGAAGAAAGTTGATTATTCCGGATAATGTCAGAGTTTTGGAAGAATTGCCACACTTCCGCCACGTCGGCTATATGAGCGACCTCCCTGTCGAGGGTTCAAAATCACGTCTGATCAAACATTCAGGATTGATCCCTAGAGTAAACAATATTTCACAATTTTCAATTGTCGTTTCGTAGAATTTATTTTTATGTAAGGACATAAAGTGTGTATGGTGTGATTAAGACAATTAAAATATCTACCAACATCGATAATTTCTCGTAGAATGTGGATCTGAAAACAGAAATTGTGAGTTGAGTTAGATTTTGAGAAAATCAGTGCCAAAAAAGAGTAAAGACGCAAAAGTACACTTTTTTTCTTAAAAACTAGAAACATACCAATATTTCTGGCTGTTCGATTTTCGAACTTTAAGGGCCGGTAGCGACCCCTCATTTTTACTTTCTCATACGCGGTATAATAAAGTATTGTAATCGTGCCGAAAAAAAAATTTGAGACTTTAGCGGAAATATGTCCTATTGGGTCCCTTCAACATATTTGACCAAGGTACAAAAAATTTCTGTGTGTATGTCTGTGTGTACCCGGTTTTGTGTCGATTCCGGGGAAACTACTAAAGGTATCGGGACGAAGTTCATATTTAGAAGTTTCATGACATAATAAATGATAAATGATAAATTAAAGTAGAGGAAATTTTGTATAATTTATGTCTATGAAATTTGTTGGTAAAATTAGTAAAATAGTTTAGCTGCAGGAGCAAATTCTATTTGATCGAGATTGGTCGTGTCTGCATTCATATAAAAGCTAGTTAGCCAGGATTTGACAAATATTTTCATTCTAATGACAGTAGGTAGTGTCAAACGCTGGTTTTGACAATGAACTTCGTCATGCGACCCATCTCGATCTATAGAATCTCATACAGCTAAACTATTAATTTTATATATAGTATGATAAAGTCATGTGCCTGGCCACATCAGATTTTAAAGTTATAGCAAAATTACAGTAATTGTGTTTCTGGTTATATTACATTTTGAAGCGCTTCTTGAAAAAAGAAATTGATAAAATAAAAAGAACATATTTTAAAGGGTTGGTTTCAGCGATCGCAAAAACTGCATTTGTTAAAATGTTTTTACCTCATTTTCTGAAACACTAAACATTAAACTAAAAACAGTTTTAACTGCTATAAACTTGATTTAAATAATATTCAGAAAAGTTGTTGAATATGAAATTAGGATTTTTATTTATAATAAAGCACAATTTGCAGCAAGCCTATTTGTGCGGTACATCGGGAGAAAATAAGAAAATATTATCGAAGAACGCCACAGTATTGCGTTATAATTCTGGGAGATCCCTGGTATCTTTATAAAGCAATGTATCAGCCCCAAAGCACTACCCTATGAAACTCGTTACTCTTATTTCGAGGTCATCTTATGTGACCCTGAAGTATCTCTCATTTCTCCCAACTGTTTAGGGAGAATACTTTTTATTTTTGGTTTAATCCCACATGCTAAACTTTATCAAAAGCTGTGCCACATCTTTCTTCGAAAACTACGGAACAAACCTTTTATCTTCTAATCTCTTTCGAAAACTTGCAACAAGGAGATAAGTCTAGAAGATGTAGTTTAATGTGGAAGTATTTCAGGTTTCAGTAACATGATGCCCACTGCCACCTTCCACAGTTTATTATTATTCTGCTTGTGTACCACTCCAGTTATCAGGTCAACACCATGGGTATTTTAGGATTATTATTGTTTTTAATTGCGTTGCTAACTTACCTGCTTACGTGGTGTTATGGTAAGCATACTATGCCAAAAAAGGTTTGCTATTCTATCTAGTCACTGAACGGATGTAAATGGCTTCATCAAACCTTCATTGTTTTTGTTAGGTGGGAAAAAAACTACAAAAAAAAATGTCCTGGTCATACTAAAAATAAGCAACATCCATATATCATGACTCATTTCGCATATCGAATTTTTTCAAATTCTCCTTTGCTTTATTCTTCGTTTGCCCGCATGCAATTTCAGTACAGAAGCATGCCCTCTTCTTACTCTTACGATATCTCCACATGAATATACGCCGTGCCCAGTCTCTTGGTCGAATATTTATAGCGACATCTACACAATAATACAAGTGTGCTTTACCGGAATACGCTTGTGGTAAGCAATCCTCCCAGGAAGGCAAAAAGAACAGTCACCAAACAACAACACAAAAAACCAACAACAAAAAAACGTCCGCAATCCGTAAAAACAAAAGACTTCCTTCGTGTCATCGTTTCATTGTTCACTTTTCAGAGTTCAGCGATCTAGATACCGCGCGCTATAATAAAATATCATATATACATGTACGTATCTCGTGCTGGCTGCCATATCGTGTTGCCGTCTTGTATCGTATAATTGCCCGGGCTACTGGCTCCCCCTGACGGACGTTCCCGCACACACCAATAACATGTGCATTACGCCCAATTAACAACACGAAGCGCCTCACCACGATATACAGTGTGTTAATTTCGAAAGGTTTTGAAAAAAAACCACGTCAGTCTATATGAACAAAGTGAAGTTCTGTATTTAATTGTTTGTCTTTGTTTTTGGCATAGTACAATGCTGAAGATTTAAGTACATCAAAAAAATATCTAATTAGAATCAAAGGAACCAATTGTTAGAAGTATATATTTGCGGTGAATGAATATTTGTTTGAACGAAATAAATAATTACTAATGCGAAAGAGTTCAGTTTATTAGCAGTTTTATTTTAGATAAATATGTTCATTTAAATGAGATATGTATATTTCTTGATAAGAAGTTATTATTTGTTTATTTCAAAATCCGATATTATCTATTAAAAACTATGATATGTATTATTAGCGAACAAACGGTTTGTTGTAGCAAACAAATTGGTATTCCGCTACTTATAACAAAAAATATTTAGTTCTATCAAATACTTTGTTCTTGTTATTCAATAGTCATATTTATTTGATACAAATAAAATTTATTACTGACAAAGTAATTTTTTTTTATTTTTCTACTTTGCTTCCACAATTGACATATTTTAACACTGTTTTCGCTATTACAATTAGCATCGAATTGCATTGTGACACTGCTTTTAGTAACTTTTAGATTTGTAAAATTTGTGGCATTGATGTTGAACGTCAAACGTAAAAACGCGTTCATGACCACATTTTGTCTGTGGAGATTACAAGGAGACTAGAGCCATTGACCATGATCTGCGTCCCCATTTCCATAGGTTTTTTTACTTTATCATACGTAGTATGTAAAGTATTGTAATCGTGCCAAAAATATCTGTGTGTGTGTGTATATTTAGAAATTTCATGACCAAACTTAGAGCTGAAAAGCTTTTGGTTGAAAAAAGTCCAAAGGAACTGGATGTTTACTTTAAGCATCTTTCAAGAATTTTGCAAATGAGCCGCCATTTCTGTAATTTCGTCAAAATAGTTAAATAATAAATTAAAGTTCAGGAATGTTTGTATAATTTATGTCTGACATTTTTTGGTAAAAAAATTAGTTTAGCTGTATGAGCAAATTCTATTTGATTGAAATCGTATCTGCATTAAAACTAGTTAGCCAGGTTTTGACTGATATTTTCATTCTAATGACAGTAGGTAGTGTCAAACGTTGATGTTTTGACAATACCTACTGTCAATAGTATAAACATATCTGTCAAATCCTGGCTAACTGGTTTTATTTTAATGCAGACACGACCGTTCTCGATCAAATCTCCTGCAGCTAAACTATTAATTTTATATATAGTATGATAAAGTCATGTGCCTGGCCACATCAGATTTTTTTTTTGAGAATAAGTATATTTTCCACAATTTGTATTATGGGTTATTTTATACTGACGCGTTAAAACAATAACCTCTCAATACAGTTGGTGAACAACAGTTATCGTTTTCAGTTATAATTTACAACTTGTATATTATAACGAACGTATTTATTTAGTTCAAATAATTATGATTGTGTTGAGTGCAAGAATTATAATTTTTTAAATTGTTGGTTGACTTAAAATGCGGTAGTTTAAGGTTGCGATAAATGGTTCTTTGATTAAAGAAATTATTAGTTTATCGAAGGAATGAATGTGGACCTATTATTGACTAGAACTTTTCGGCCGGTACAGTAGAGCAAGATCTCCACCTGTCACCGTCTTTTGGGATGTCGCACATCCTCGACCAGTGGTTTTCTTTTCCCCGACCTACATATAGTCAAGGTTAGGGTAGCAAAGTGTACGCGATTCGGAATCGGAACTTGACGGTGCATGCACTGTGCTCTATACTGCGGATTACACACATTTTTAGCAATGTAGCCAGACGCATTTCATAAATTGAGCGATATGCTTTCACCAGTCTACTATTTATACTCAATATAAGGCCGAACTGCGAGGAGAGTGTTTACAGCGCGATCTAACAATACAGTTGGATAAAGCATTAGCACCAAAAATATATTTATTGGAATCAAAATATGATATCTTTGGTGGAAGAAAGCCAAATCAAAAGTATTTCTTTAAAGGAAATAAATCTCTTCTTGTATGCGAATATATATGTTTGAATCACACTTAGATTTCTTTGATGTAAAGAAACATCTTTTTAAATCAATGCAAAAATATTACTTTAAAGGAAAGTAAGTTGTTTGTATCCAAATATTTTTATTTGACTTAAATAACTATTCCAAATAAATTAATCTCTACAAGCAAATAAACTAGAGTATTCAATGTAAATATTGTTGGTGTCAAAGAAATATGTTTTGATCCAAAAGAATAAATTCAAAAGAATATATTTCTTTAAAACAAGAAATCTTTTCTGACTGTGTAAGATGTTATGCGAAGAACAAACCTACACCATATCTACCACGATTTTGATTACTGTCGAGGTACTGTATGTGCGCGATAACTTGTTTGGTGAATATAAGCCTACACGTAACAAGCTACAGTACCCCGTTGATTATATTTGTAAAAACTTAAAGAGAAATTAAATTATTAACAATTATGTTTCATCCTGACCTTACTAAGTTGACAGTAACCACAGTGTTACCACCCGCAAAAATACTCTAGATCGTAACTTAATTCTATAGTAACTAGAATTTCTAAATTTATATAAAATTAGTTGCGCAAAGTAGAAAAAACTCTTATAATAATAATATACTATTATTTGCATGTAGCTATTGGCATACCAAACATCTAATGCGGTTTTGAAGATAGTTTTGTAGAAATAAGAAGTTAATAAAAACTTATTTTTTCTTTTTTTCAACCAAAAAGTTACACAAGAAACGCTAAAATAACGATTAGTCCCCGAACAAATTCATTTTGACCGAACCAGAGGGCACCTAATTCCGTCTAAAAATATAAAAGTTAAATTCTTTCGGCCACTTTTTTCTTCATGACAGTTCTACTTACGAAATGAACACACTGTATGCGTGCATAAAATTGATATTCCTTCGGCTGAATTCACTGGCGATGCTGTCATCACTGGAGGAGACAACTGCCGGTCGAGGCGGCAGCCGCCTCGATTTGATTATTCAGTTTAATTGAGCACGTTAGCCGGTGCATGCGTTCGCGATTACGACGGAGAGGAAATTGGAATTAAATGGGCAAATTAGAGCGGCCTGTTGGCTGTCGGCGGTTAAGTAAGCGACGATCAGTTGCGAAATAATTTGCACCTATTGTTCAAGCCTTGGGAATCAATCAACCGATTGATTTAGACGATCATTCATAACTTTGTTTTTTATGCCTGGGCTCTGTTATGTGTCGTAAATAAAAATAAACCTGTTTATTGTGCGGTTGTTTCAATTTATTGGGTTTAATCTGTAAGCCTCTGAGCACATTAAGCGTAAGATTTGATCAAACAAAGAGAAAACTCTCCTATTGTTGTTTTTTTGTTGTCTCCAATATAAATATTGGAGACAACAAAACTATTCACTACAACTATTCACCTGTGCAAGGTAATGACAAAACCAGGTTAATTTGAGGCTAAAATCAAATGGCAAGCAAGGAATTAAAAATACACACTGGTAAACATCAATTTTGTGAATGGAAAGGCATGGTTTTGAACACATGTAGTCAATATTTGTTTCTGTTGGAAATTCCATCCCATGACTGTTCAAAAGTAAATCTAAAGGTGCTGTCTACAGCTTGCATCTTATAGTATTAGAACTGCAATCGTTTCTTTGTTGTCCACAATATCCACATGTGTGTTCAATCATTAATTTTCTGGCCAGCTTAACGTAATAAACTCCACATAAGATCTCGTAACTTATAATAAATTGAAAAAAGCCTTAATATTGCTAATGTTACAAGGTTTCAGGTGGTAATATAGTTATTTTATGAAGTGTTAGCTGAAAATCAATGCTTAATTAAAATCAATTCTAAATGATTGTTAGGATATGAATAATTATTAAAATATACAATGCATTTTATCCCGTAAAGATGAATAGGGCTTTAAAATAATGTGTCTGAAGATAGGTGATGTCATCAGAAATTTAAAAATGGATGTGGAAAATCCATTCTACAAAATTGAGACTATTTGAAAAACATACATCTGTGAGCACTTTTTTATTAGTGTAAAAAAATAACTTATCATAAACTACCATTCCATTATATAAAAAGTACATTTTTTTACTGAAACACTCTGCAGAAAGGGAAAATTTATTATTAATAAATATTAAAGTAAATATAAAACCGAAAACAGCGATTTCGTCAATAATAAAATTATTAAAGGCCATCCTGAATATCAGCAAGGACTTCTTTTCTTCATTTTTATTCGCTATAGTACGTTACATTTTTGTGGACAAAAAGCCAATTATGATATAGTAGTCAAAGTATGGCAAAATTGTGTAGAAAGACCTTGAGATGGTCAAAGTTTGTGTCTGAAATACCTATCTGGTATTTTGTGCAATTTTTCTGAAGACAGTGTAACAATATTTTAAAATCTGGTGCACTGGAAAGTATATTATGAAGTAGTTTCACAAAAAAAAATCAGATGTAACAAGATTTTTATTAATTATCTCAAAACCTCTCATTTTCAATTATTTTATTTTATTATTTTTATACTCAACTAATATTCTATGGTTTTCATAGTTTAGAAATATACAGGATGTTAACAGCAATAGTGACCAAACTTGTCAAGTTTGGCCTGTAAGGCAAAGTTCATGAATCAAAGCAATGAAGCTAGTTTTTTAGATTAATATATCTGGGTAGAAACAGCATGTGAAGAGAACGTCGTGTTAGGTATTATAGGGTAGCTCTTTTAGTACCAAGTACGTTGCTTTTAACACTTTCTACTTTATCATATGTAGTATGACAAAGTATTGTAATCGTGCCGAAGAAATCTTGGAGATTTTAGCGGAAATATGTCTTTTTGGGTCCCCTGAACATTTTTGACCAGGGTGCAAACACAATCTGTGTGTGTTCCGGAGAAACTATAAAAATATCGGGACGAAACTTCATATTTAGAAGTTTCATGGTCAAACTTTTTTCAACGATTTTGCAAATGAGCCGCCATTTCTGTAATTTCGTCAAAATAGTTAAATAATAAATTAAAGTAGAGGAAATTTTGTATAATTTATGTCTATGACATTTTTATGACATAGTTTAACATATGACATAGTTTAACTGCATGAGCAAATTATATTTGATCGAGATCGGTAGTGTCTGCATTAATATAAAACTGGCAGATATTATCATTCTAATGACAGTAGGTAGTGTCAAACGCTGATGTTTGCGCAATACCTACTGTTAATAGAATCAAAACATCTGTCAAATCCTGGCTAACTAGTTTTATTTTAATGCAGACACATCCGATCTCGATCAAATAGAATCTCATGCAGCTAAACTATTGATTTTATATATAGTATGATAAAGTCATGTGCCTGGTCACAACAGATTTTATTTATTTAACATCCCTCAATAGAATTAAAGAAGAACTTTTTCTAAAGTTGGTAACCATATCGCCATATCTAGTGTTCTGTTTATCTCTCTTCGGTGTGGTTAAATAAAGAGTTTGTGACCAAATTTTTGTTGTAAAAGAGCTATCCTATGATACCTCACACAACCTACTTTTGAAAATGAGTTTCGAAACTTACTTATGTACCATCTAATGAATTTTTTTCCACCCTGTATGTATGTAAGTTTTTTTTTTCATTTAATATTAATTGTAGTAAGCATTACGTTTGACTTTCTTTATTTTGAAAAATGGGTGTTACACTAACATGAACTAAAGTAATTTCAATTACGTTGGTTTCTTTTACTTTACTGGCAGATCTTTAGTAAATTAACCTAGAATGTATTAAGGTCGTTAAAACATAATGGATATATAGAGACATATTTTCTTAGCTTCCAATTATGTCTCCTAAAACCAAACTAAAACATCAAAAAAATTTCTTCATTTTCGACACTTTTAGGAATACAAATTATCCCTTCTTATCCCCTAGTGTTCGTCCTGATTAGTACATTGAAGTAGATTCGACAAGAAACTGGAAACGGATTTTATAAATAAAACACTTTACAATGTTCCTACATACTTTAAATTTATGAGATAATACAAAATGGCAAATACATAAGCTAGATTATTAGCCGAACATTACAGACAACACAGATTTTAACACTATTTTTTTCTTCCAGACTCTTAAGAGATTATCGGAAATCTCTCAGTCCCAACAGTTCATCACTTCAAGAATAAACCAAGTAAGTACAATATGTTTACAATAAACAAAATATTGTGTTATTGAACAAGTATTTCGCCGAATTCATCGCGTCTTATCTTCATCTCAAAATATAAAGCTGATATTGAGCCTTAAGTCTTCAGTTATATATGATAAATCACCAGCAGTATTCTACTACCACGGTTAACCATAATTAACCAAATTTCTAAAGCTAATTAGGGGGCATTCGTTAAACTGTAACTGGGCTGACCGGAGATTGATCATCAACGTGAGGAGCGTGCATAATGAATTGAAGGCAATAAGAGAAAGCAGATTTTTCGAAATGTAACAACAACGGATTACAACGTCCAGCTGACTATGTGTGTGGCACGGCAATAAAGACCGAAATGGGCGCTCATTAATTTCCAACGTTTGAATCAATAACTGTCTTGTTTACAATCTGTACTCCGCGCTGGCCGTTGTCGGTCGCCGATTTTATTTATTGCGATTTAGTGTGGGAAGCGATATTAGTTTCTTGAAAAATCTGATTTACTCGTACCTATTGGCGTTGTAAATGAGGTTTATCGTATTATGAGAATAGTAAGAGAACCCTACATATTTCTTCAGATTGACAAGCATACTAGTATCTAATGTTTTGTATGATTTTGTACCAGTTATAGTAGCAAATTGTATTGTCAGGAGATGTAAAGTAGATACTGTAAAGGTGTATTGCATTTTTTGTCATTTCTGTCTTGAAGGATAGTGACAATTCCTTTCTTGATAACACGTCCGGTTATTGTACACACTGCTATAAAGAAAAGCTGTCAGTACTAGAACCTATAACGAACCTATGATTATGATAATTTTTGTAGACCTTTTTGTGTATAAGCTACTGGTAATCTCTTATAACCTTTTTTTTAATTAATTTTCCTCTATAATTTCCTTATTCCATAAAATGTTTATGTTACCAATAGTATGATGTGTAAATCAGTAAAATAACTATGAGGTTTTCAGTGGGCTTTCAACTGAAAATTGAGTGCAATAGAAGGAATTACTAAGAAATTTTATGACTTGTAATTTTCCTTACGTACTTTGAAATGAATTCGAGAAAAACATCCAGAACGATCAGGGTGTTTCAGAAATAACGGCTAACCTTGAAAGAGCATACCCGCCAAGGACAGACAAGCAATTTTGGTCAAATAACTATAGTCCATTTAAAACTTTTAAGTACCAACAAAATTGTATTGAAGAAATCGTCTAAGTGCTGTCCTGGTGCATAGTCGATCGCGCATGACTGAAATACGATTGCAAATGTACGTACGAATATTTATCAATTGAAACTTAGAGAGATTAGTACGTACCTAATCCAGAAATGTGATGCGTATTTACAAACATTGTGATTCCAAAGCGGTTTCCGTCGAACAAAACACACCGACTTGACACTGCAATTTCGTTCGCAGCCGATCAAAGTTATATCGCATTCTAGCCATATAATTGTCATCCATCCGTGTCTGGTACTACACAAGTCACAAACACCCCATTGTGATTTAGAATCCAAAAGATTCTTATTGTTGTTAAACCAACAAACAGCTGATCACTATTTGTACGTAACATACGTAGGAACCTGGCGAATGTAGGTCATCGCCGCTCTGAGCGAGAACGGCCGGTGTGGAGGGAGGCCGATATGTTGCTGGCGGCGTTGATTTGTCACCAGTTGAAACACAACTGTGGCGAAGTGTTGCTTTCTTGCGCTGAACATGGACGGACTCCGTGTTTCTTTATTAATTTTTTCAAGAATGCGTTAAGTTAGACCATACGATATTTGACAAATCATGCTTATTACATCCTTGGGCATATGCTCCTTCAAGGTTATTTCTGAAACAGCCTGTATAAAGTCTCAAATAATTACTATATTTTTTTAATTGTTTCACTACTTAATTTAACAAGAAAATTGATTAAATAGAAGTATTTTACTTTTATGTTCAAATTGTAAGAAAACTTTCCAGGAAAAGACGGTAATTATTTCTTTGGGGTACATGGATTTTGTGAATGAAAAGTTAATTTACTGAGGCGTTGAATATGAATCCGGGCTCAAAAGCTTCCTATCACGATAGATATTTGCGTTTTTGTTTTGTAAGGCGATACTATTTTAACATCGTGGAATTCTGAAAAAAATGATTAATTTCACACGAAAAAAAACTGTTCAGTTAAAAAGCAAATTTGGCTGCTATAGCATCAAAACCGAATAAATAATAGTCAAGCAAAAAATGTAGAAATTTTAATATTTTTTAATATTTTTTAACATAACAACATTTATTAATTATTATTTAGCAAGAAAATGTCATTTTGTGTAAAATGTTTTATATTGACTATATATTTGTTTTTCAGTTCTTTCAGAAGTTACAGTCGTCAAATGTCAAATGTCAAACAATGCAAAACTAAAATAATAGCACAATATCCATTACATCAATGAAAGAAAGGTAAATAATTTTAAATAAACACATTAACGATATGAAAATTAAATTGAATAAAAAATGAACAACGAAAAAAGTTAATGTGATTTCGTTAAAGAAGTTTAATATGGCGTTTCCTCAATGCTTTAAGAAGTAGGAGCCGTGTAGAATACGGTTTTGATTATATTTAAAACTGAACTATTTAACGAATAAAAAAATTAGTTAAACATCTGTACATATTCATAAATACCTAATATAAAAAATTTAACCAACAATGATTAAATAAAAAATCTGATGTGGCCAAGCACATGACTTTATCATACTATATATAAAATTAATAGTTTAGCTGCATGAGATACTATTTGATCGAGATCGGCTATGTCTGCATTAAAACAAAACTAGTAGAACTAGACAGATATCTCGATTAAAGCTGCGTTCGGATATTGTACTCCGTTGACACAGGGTACACAGTCCAAATGACACGTGTTATTGGGTGTAAAAAGTGTAACGGTGTTCAATATCCGAACGCAGCCTATATTGACAGTAGTATTTTCAAAACATTAGCGTTTGACACTGGCTACTGTCATTAGAATCAAAAAATCTGACATATCCTGGCTACTAGTTTTAAAGCAATGCGACCGATCTCGATGAAATAGAATTTGCTCATGCAGCTAAACTGTAAATTCTACCAAAAAATGTCATATACATAAATTATAGAAAATTTCCTCTCCTTTAATTTATTATTTAACTATTTTGACGACATTACACAAATAGCGGCTCATTTGCAAAATTTTCGAAAAATGCTATGAGTAAACCACCAGTTCCTTTGGACCTTTTTCAACAGAAAGCTTTTCAGCTCTAAGTTTGGTTATGAAACTTCTAAATATCAAGTTTCGTCCCGATACCTTTAGTAGTTTCTCCGGAATCATCGCCACAAAAACGGGTACACACACACACACACATACACACACACATACACACACACATACACACACACAGACATTTTTTTGTACCTTGGTCAAAAATGTTCAGGGGACCCAAAAAGACATATTTCCGCTAAAATCTCAAAAATTTTTTTTTGCATGATTACAATACTTTACATACTGCGTATGGTAAAGTAAAAAGTTATTGTAAGTAGTTCTTCAAAGTATCAATTTCAATGTTTAAGGATTATATTTTTAACAGAAAATTAAATAGATATGGACTTTGGTATCAAGGACCTAAGTTATAACTTTTCGAAAAAAATACCTACAGTTATAATTTTGATTTAACATAAAAGTGGTCGAAAAAAAATAAGAGCTTGTTACGTTTTCTCAATATATTGGTCCATTTATTGGTCCAGTTCATATAAAAATAATAGAAGTCTGAAATTTTGGAATCAGATATCAGAATCAAACTACTATAAACTATGTCCCAAAAATAATTTGTAAGTCAGATGTTGCATGTCACGTCAAAATCACTAGAAAAATTAGTATACGAAAATACCATAAATTAAGTAGTTAATGGAAAAGTACTATGTTGATATAAAAGTACTATGTTTTTGATAAAAATCAGCTCAGAGATCTGAGCATTATATTAGCTTTAAAAGAACTTTTTTCTATGACATTTAATTGTAAAAAGCTGGTAGTTTAGTCTTGATCAAATTTAGCAATTTATTTTGCAACCACCTTATGGTTGCGTTTTTAGGACATCTAAAACTTTTTTTAACAAATTACTTTTTCTCAAGAAATGAAACTGTCACAATGGCAAACTCTGAAGTATATATTTGGTTTAATCATAATATTCACTATAGGTAGTTAATATTTAATAATAATAATATATAATAAAAGCACAAAAATTACTAATTGTGTTTAAAATGTTTAAAATAAAAATTGCATTTATTGTCTATAATTGAGTTTGACTATTATTATTCTAAAATTTATTATGAAACAAGAATCTGAAATTGTTTTTTAGATGATAGAACAACGAACAGGCTCCTCTTGAAACCAATAGACCAAATAAGCCTTCCCCCATGACTGAAAGAACACTGAACTGAATTATTGGGAGACAATATTTTCTTGAGGCCCCAAAATTCTAATTCTGTCACACTAATACGTTCCATGTCATACTCGAGCCTACAAATAACATAAATACTTAAAATTTAAGCACAAACAAGAATCTTAATGCCACAGCTGCAATTAACTTTCATCGCCTGCATTCTATGAAACGACAATCTCGCTCCGACAGAATTCTCCAAGAATTTACAAGACGCAGTCTCCTCAACGGGCTACTTGATGCTGCCTGTCCCTTGCGCACATCATTTTTATTTATCATCCGTTAAGTCGTTTGCGGCGAGAATTTATGGCGTTCCGGCGCGGGACGTCCGGGGAACCACTTGTTGCCAGGCCTTTGCTCGACTGCTCTTTATGTCTCCTCCGTTTCGCTCTCCGAGAATCCCTTGAAAGTGTTGGAAACTGCCGAATGAACGTCGTCGAACTCACTCATGTCTCCAATCCTCCAACAGGTGGCCAATGTTCGTCGTAACAAGTGCGCTTTTTGAGATGCCTCGTCTTGGCTGTCTGCCATTTATGTAGTTTAGAGGCGATGACTTCTTTTGTTTTTGTTGGTGGCGTTGTAGGGTAAATGAAACAAAAAGAGAAAGCAGTTTAATATCGAAGGCATTATTGGTTTTTTTTTGCTTAAGCGCATCAAAATAAAGGTATTTGCCTATTTCACATAGGTAATAAGCACAAAAACAGCTCAATTATGCTCAGTTGCAACTGCTTTGGCGTCTATTGTATACTAGACCAACTTATTCATGGTCGACCTTTATGAATGAGACTATGTTTTTCTTGACCCATTCGGAAATACAATAATTATCTTTAGTAACCGTGTGTATAAAAATGTGGTTATTGCGGGGTTGTTACAGGATTACAGGCTGTCAAAGAAACAAACAAATCGTTGTATTATAAGAAAAATCTTAGGTTTTTCTTACTAATGATTTTGCATGTACAAAAATTATTAACTTAAATCAATAAACTCCGGAGTGGAGAGGTTAGAACAACGGCAGATTTCCTATTATTTAAATTTCCAAAAAGACGAGGACCTTGAATGCGAACTCCATGTCGGCCTTAAACAATTTTGTTTGGGTAGCATAGAGGCTAGCATAACTTGCCTAGCATAACTAATAACCACTGGTCGGTAAGGTTTTGGTAACTTTAATGACATATATATTTTTTTTATATCTATGTAAGAATTTTCCCAGTGGTTACATTTCCAATAAAACTCCTGAAAATCATTTGACAATTAATTGTCTGCATTGTCACTCAACTCCGAATTGTTTGTATTGTTATTCAACTCCGTAGATACGCATGTCACTTGATTACGTCAAAATATTTATTAAGATTATTCAAACGGAGGAACAAAAGCATTGTAGGACGTAAAATTTTGTATGCACCACGGGCATTACTTGATGTTTCTACCCTCGGGGTATAAACATCCATTTAACGCCCTTGGTACACAAATAACTATTAAATGGTGAATCTATTGGCACTTTACCATGATTGCCAAAAAAAGAACAGATTCAGAAATACTGAAACAAGTCATTACTGTGTTCTTCATATTAACAAACAAACAGTGTTATTGAACCCCCTATGACTCGCGGAAAGAATCTGTTAGATATGTTCGGCGATTTACATATCTAAAAAAACTATTTAATAAATTTTGGTCGGACTTTAACATACAAATACTTTATAATACAAAGAATAATAAACATTAAAAAAAAAACGATAAAAATTCCTTGAATATTTTTTCCGGTATATTACCACAAAAGTTGCCGGAGTAATACCAATCTATAGCTTATGGTTCCAGTAGTAATAGCAAAACTAAAAGTACGACATTGTAGCGGACAAAATTTAGTCTCAAAATTATTCTCGAACCAATACGAGAAAATGATCGGTTAATTTAGTATAATCAATTATACAGGGTGTTTATGGTCTTGTGATTTTATTTTCAAAGGCTGATTAAACATCATAAAAGAAGGCCTTTACCATAAAACTTTCTTTACAAAAGTTGTATAATAAGAGAGATATTAAGTTACTGACATCAGCCTACTTAGTCAAAAATTCACTGATAACATATCGTTAGATTTTAGATTTACTTTGCACAAGTTGTTGATAAATCGTTTTAGCGTTAATAACCTTCTTTTAAGGTGTTTAAGCATCCTTTAACATTAAAAACAAAGAAAAAAATAGCAGTAATATCACACGTATTATGCAACTTTTCTTAAGACATTTTTACGTTAATGGCTTTGTTTTACGATGCTTAATCACCCCTTGAAAATAAAATCACAAGACCGTAAACACCCTGTATATAATTGATTCAACTAATTTTTGACAATCATCAAACATTTAGTCAATCAATCATTTAGAACAGGCATTTCTAATGTCATCTGCCCGGTTGACGTGAAATCGCAAAAAAACACTTCCATAAATTATGCAAAATTAACCGTTCATTTTATCGTATAAGTTCCCGAATCCTTTTGATGAGATTTTGATCAGATTCATCGACTGCATTTGAATTTCCGAATCAAAATCTAGATTGAGTGAACTAGCACCACGGCCAACATTTTTATGGCTATATCATCACGTCGAAATTAACAAAAAAAAGTATAATTAGGTTAACATTACTGACAACAAATTAAAATTTGTCGTGTGTGTGCTGGTTACACATAACAAGTACTTAAATGATGCTGGCCTTTTTAGTTAATTCTCGTCTGTCAAAACCGGCCTTATTTTCCATTTAAAGAATACAATAGATACTGTTTGAAATAATAACGCACTTAGGGTTGTACAATTATATTTTAGCACCTACCAACAACTCTAAGATACATATGACATATTTATTAACAAAGAAAGTTTACCTTATCAAGCAAGTAAATTTTGTTCAAGTACAATACGGTACCAGAAAATGCATAGACATGGAATCTGGTTCGACCATTATATTATTTACATCCATTAGTATCCACAGCACGTGTTCATTGTTGGGACGACTCAATTTCTATGGGCGGCGCTGAGATTCTGGTTTAGCTGTCAATCATCAATCACCTTTTGATGCTCACCTCAATAGAGATTGCGTAGTCCCACAAATGAGACTTTAAAAAGCGTGATGCTGGGATACATGTAGATTGATCTAAGAATACAATAGACACGGAATTTGAATAAGAACGGTATTCCACTCACACAGAATGAATATTATCAGACAGAGATGATTATTTCTTAGTGTCGTTACGTTGTTATTTTTTGTGATTTTTATATCACTATTTTAGATTAAATATACTATAGGCTATTGGAAAGCTTATCAATGTTGCCTTTTGGCAACACGCAAGGTAGTGTTTTCCTTTACGTACGTTACACCAGCGAGCTCCCAAGCTTAGAAAATAATCCTGTGGCAACCTTTGCAGACGACACGGCTACCCCAACTGTAGGGGACAACAATGAGGACACAAGGAAACTCAAAACAGTTCTTAGTCATTTTCAGGTCTGGACAAAGAAATAAATGATTAAACCATACGCAAACACAGCCAAATATCTCGACATAACATTAAGCGCCAGTCCCCGCTGGAAAGTCAATGTCCAAACGAAAAGATAGGAAATAGGAATTCGAAACGTTATGTATTTGCTGCTTAGAAGAAATTCCACGCTATTAGTACATAATAAGCTTCTCTTGTACAGGCAAATTTTAAAGCCTGTGTGGACGTGTGGTGCTCCAACTTGGGTTTCACCAAGAATAGTAACATAAAAGTGGTCTAGAATCTAGATCTTCCAAAATAAAGTACTAAGATGTCAAAGTAAGGTATTGTATCTTTGTTTCTGCAAAGATGCTTTTCATGTTTCTAGTACTAAACATTAAGCCACATAAATGTATTTATTGGAAAGTCACTAAAGAATGTAAGACGTCGTCAGGTTCAGGAAGACGGTGACTCCACCTAGCGTCGATATAGATCTAGATTATTCGAGTCGTGATGTTCAGCGCATCTGTAAATCGAGATAAAGTACACCGATAAATCTAAGTTTGATACGTGGGCTGCCCGTGATCAGCTGCACTCTCGAAAGTCCTCAAGTCCTGCACACAGCTAATCGCGAATCCATTATTAAAGTAAGACATCTCTCTGCGTACGTCCGGAACGAAACCCATACGATGTGTCACAATTGTGGACGGTTGGTATGACCGGACAGGTAAATGACGCGATGAAAATTGATTTCATGCGCGTGATTGCGCAATTTACGTTTTTGCTCTGAGAGATCGGATAATAGCTTATTAAGCAAGCTTGTGTGAACGCGGAAGATATCAACTTAAGCCTATGTTTGATTTTCAAATAGACAACCAACGATAAAGTAGAAACATCAAAATGTGTATATTTTGTTGTCTATAACTGAGAAAACCTTGGATTGTAAAGTAATTTAGATGTTGTTAAACTTGTGTGATATCGCATGTGACATAACAAACTCGTCCTAATCCACAAGATAAGGGGTGTGGCGCTTCAGATAAATTAACTCAAATACCCAACAGTACACTTTTAAATTTTGCAACTGCAAAATTATGACCGATAAACTGAAAAATACGGTCGCAGAGACGCGATGGCAATAACTTAATATGTCCAATTAAGTGTAAGGAATGAAGCGGTGGTGCACAGGGCCTTAAACGATGACTCCGTCATTTAAATTAATGCTTGTACGTACGCCATAGCAGGGACCGCGTCGCACGTTTTTATCTTTGCACGAGATACTTAATTATCACATTAACTGAAAATATTAATACACCGTCGGCATCGTCGGCGAAATGAGTCGCTAGGGTATGGAATATCTTTTGTCTTGGCTCGCTGTTATGGGCTAGACTGGAGAGAAATTATCGTCTGTCATTTTGATCTGGCTGGAGTCCTTAACGGGTCCACAAAGGACCTCGTTGTTGTATTCGTCTTCGATTGCGGTATAATGGGTGTATAAGTACAGTCGAAGAAAATAGACAGTGTTAGTTGTGAAGATAAAAAAAAATAGGTAATGGGAATTAAATTTGGAAAATTTTAACATAAATAGTCTTGAGACATGGATTTGAACTAGGAATTCCATATTGCCGGTTCGTTGTTTCACTGGTAATGTGTATTTTTTCCGAATAAATTGGACTTTCATAGTCATAGATTGGCCGAGACAGTCCCGAATTGTTATCCCACCCGAAGAAGGGTCCAAAATCTTGTCTCGCTTTTTGAAATTGTGTTGTTTCAAATTTGTCCAGAATTTTCCTACATCTATAAAGGTACGTTAACCTAAATATTTTATAAATTAAAATAATGCTAAAGTTTATGTAAAATTGGAAAATTTTAGAGCCCACTCTTTTGTTCAATGTGACAGTACACCATAACTGGAAATAAATGTTTACAGTGCGGAAACTTACACAGTTAACTATAAACATAGATAATTTTACGATACAATGCAAGATTAGAGTGCAAAGTCAATTGTTATCATTTCTAGGGAAACAAAGTTTTCGATCGTCTCCTGGTAATATACAGCAATATATTTTTTATGTTTTTTACTTTATCATACATAGTATTTATTTATTTTTTTTTTTTTGGGATGTCGCCATGTGCACAAAGCCTGTTGGCTTGTCTGTGCGGCGGTCGTGGAGACGGAGTATTTTTAAAATCCCTGCCTACCCTGGGCTTCATAGTGGAAGGCATTCGCCTTATCCACTAGGCCACCTCCGCTCCATAATAGTATATTATTTGACGAGCACATAACTAACGATATACATCGCGAGCATGAAGTTTATACGCGAGCCGTAGGCGAGCGTGTAAACATGCGAGTTATTTTAGCGGAAATATGTCCTTCTGGGTCCCCTGAATATTTTTGACCAAGGTACCAAAAATGTTTGTATGTGTGACTGTGTGTGTAACTGTTTGTTGTGGTGACGATTCCGATGGAACTACTAAAGGTATCGGGACGAAGCTTTATATATAAAAGCTTTTTCTGTAATTTTGTCAAAATAGTTCAAAAATAAATTAAAGTAGATGAAATTCTAGAAAATTTATGACTATAACTATTTTTGGCAAAATTAATAGTTTATTAGCTACATGAACAAATTGTACTTCATCGAGATCGCTCGTACTGCATTAAAACAAGTTAGCCAGGATTTGACAGATATTTTGATTCTAATGACAGGTAGTGTCAAACGCTGATGTGTTGACAATACCTACTGTCAGTAGAATCAAAATATCTGTCAAATCCTGGCTACCTACGTTTATTTTAATGCAGACACAACCGATCTCGATCAAATAGAATCTCATGCAGCTAAACTATTAATTTTATACATATATAGTATGATAAGGTCATGTACCTGGCCACATCAGATTTTTTTGTCATTGTAGAACTGCGTGAATTTAGTCAATCGTTAATCTTTGACACACTTCGTCTGTATCTTTGATATCTGGATTGATTCAAGTAGAACACGTAGAAGTAGTCATAGCAATGCAGACTTCCGCATAAAATAATGATAAATCTATTGAAAACGATTTTTAATGTTATTAAAATGTGTAATGAGTTTTTAATTTACCCAAATTGGATTTTGACTGATTTTAGATTACAATCGACACTTAATGAAATCAAACAGAATATTTTTGTTTTACTTCTTTGTGGTATTTCTATCTGTGACATACTTATTTTGGGGCATTCTATGCTAGCAGTGAACACAGCAGTGAAAACTAATTTGCACTCATACATTCCTAGCAATGAATAATGTGTAAGTAGTAAATAGTCTATATTTTAAGAATATTTTACTTTTTTGAATAGAAACACCCAATCAGTTTTTTATAAGCTGTTTGTCTGCTGTCATTTCGGATATTTTGTGAGGTTTTTCTGTGCATGGTATTTATTTAAAAATGTTTAACATTCAGAGAGGCAAATTAACATACAATGCCGTTTATATATCCTTCAAAATCAAAATGAATATAGATGAACTATAATATTTATTTTCTCAGTCTTGTTTTGTTTAAGTTTATTATTTTATCATATTAAAAAAAAGTAATACAGACTTCACTAATTTATTATACAATAATATAATCATTACAATAAAGCATTACAGCACTGTTTAGGTATATCATACAATGCTAAAAATAAATTGGGGGAACACTTTTTAGAAACCTGTAACTTTTTAAATAATAGTTCTAGGCAATTCAAATTTGGTATACTTCAACGGCATATATTTAACTAAAGAAAATTACAAAAACAATGTTACAACTCTTAGTTACTTCTAAGTTACACTTAAAAATGTAAATTAATAACGCAAAACAAAATGGAAATGACTGTCATAGTATCAGTAGTAAAATGACTATCTTAGTATCAGTATAAGTAATTTTTGGTTGCCATATTAAAGCACACTTCTAGCCATATTTTTTTTATTATTGTTGGTATATTAGCCTGTATTAAACATTATATAACCAAAAGTGTGCCAAAGGTTAAATGCGCCGACCCTCACTATGGAATGCCCTTTTTCTCAATAATTTTTATCAGTAATAAGTAGAACAAGTTTCAAAAAATTAATATGTCACAATTACCACTAATATAAAATAAAATTAAGAAAATTGTGTATTTTTGCGTTATCGGTGCCTCAGAGCCGAACAAGACATTGAGAGAAATATCTACCAAACTCTAGTAATGAATTGTTCCACCCTCTCCATATTCAGGCGTGACACAACGCGTGTCAACGCGTTTGTCCATATCTTTACCTGTATTTTTAATCTGCTAACATCCAAATATTCTAAACGACTGAACCATTTTTAAGTATTTGACCTCGTTAGGTGACAACCCCTATTTTACTTGCCACCACATTATCGAGATACGAATTTTCTTGATGATTGTTTGTTTGTTTCGCAGATTGTTGATGTTAGGGGCGATACCCGAATTGTTGTTGTTGATTATGCCATTTTCAAGATAGATATTTTCTTTAGACTCGTGACCTGAGGATGATGTGTTACACATCGAAATCGATTGTCGCATAAATGGTTTTAGAAATAAAGAAACATTTTTCCATATTCCATACGTCTTTTACTCTACCAAACTCTGGTCAACAAGAAGGAAGAGATCTTAGAAAAACAACAAAAATCACATGCAAAAATATTACCGAAATCATGGAAGAAAATGTGTATCCCTAAAGAATACTCTCCACCAGAAATATGAAGTCACTTTTCTTTTCTCCTTGAGTATTCAACAGTACAGATATTCCATACGCTCCATGTACGTAAAAATTATCTGTATTGAAGGCGTGGACGGTATTTATGTTCGGTGTACCTCCTCTTGCTAATGGTCGTGGCCGTAACATTTGTCAGCGTGTGGTTTTCAAATATGTCCCTCTAATATTTACAAGAGTTACGGTCACGAAGCGTTCGTTGTCTGCCAGCGTCATTCCTACTCCACGGTTCGTGCAGATACAATGGCCCATATCGACTGTATCGTGCCTACCATTTCGCTGTTATGTCCGTCCGGCTCCGGTCTACGAAAATAAATAGCTTTTGTCGTTGGCCCATAAGGATGGCCTTCTTTTATGAACGGCTTATCTCTGTCTGATCTCATAACGGCGATTCGTATCTTCCATCGATTATCATTGTCCGTTGGACAGCGTTATGTTATGCCAATTTGTATTTATTGGCGTTTTGGAAACTCCCGCTGGCGCTGTTACCATTTGTAGTGACTACTATCGTCCCTGTGTTTCCATGATCATAGTAGTAAAAGCTTTGATTGATGATACATACAGCGTATTGCAAAGAAAATACACAAAAAATTGATAATTCAAAAAAATGTGTTTGTTATTTATTGTATTACTTGTTACACATAATAATTTAAAAAAAAAATAAATAAAAATTAGGGATTAATCCCGGAGTTGAACCGGAGTCTTCTGCCTTGCCGGGCTCTGAAAGAAAATGTAATAAGAATTACAAGTTTTGCTTAATTGTTCAGAAATATTTTCATTAAAGGTAAACTTAACTAAAAGAAATCCGATAATAATTTTTTGTTATAACAAAGAAAACAATGGAACATGTTATAAAGTGGTTGTTATTAATCCGCTTGATATGAATCAAAACGCTTAAAGCTTATTGTTAGTATAAATAATACGGGAACCCCGTATTTTGTGAAAAGTATACGTATGGTTTTGAAAAAGAAATCGGTCGTTATGTTAAAAATTGACAGCTTTTTTGAATTTTCAGCTCCTGAACCCAGTGGCCTACAATCTTCAAAAAGGGTTTAAAGTAAACATGAACCTTTGTACCTCATATATTGAATGTTTGTTTTGGGCATGGATTTCAGACTGTATAAATTCAGTAGAATTGTAAGCATAGAAATTTTTTACACTTTTACTTCAGCTTTTTCGAAAACGCGTATTGGGAAATTAGGAAGAGTTCGTATTCGTTTGTCTTTCTTTGGAAAATTTTCTTATGTAGAGACACAATTTGAACAGCAATGCAGTCTGAAGCAAATCTTCTAATAAATTCTGAAGAAAAATTGTCCCATTTGAAACACAAAACTTGTCAAACGATAAGGTGGCTATGGAAATTCTGTGTCTACTAATTTATACAATAAAGTAAGCCACGCCTGTATAAAGTATACCACGCCTGTATTAGAGCCAATTGTGACATATCCATTGCTTAATTTTTGTTCAAACTTACTTCTCACGAAAATAATTCAGAATTACTAATCAAAACATTATGACTAAAATATATATGTCTTCAAAAATGACATTGATGCAAATACTTGTCTTATCTTTGAGATGTCCATTCGTGATAGCAGTAATATCATCATTTTGACAATCAAAGTCATTTCTGGCAATAATCCATCAATTATCAATTATCAATTAGCATTTTTCGGATAGTGTAAAACTAGTTCAGAACAAACGAAAGAATAAAGAGAAGATACACTGAAACCTTCATTAATTTTGAAGAGTAAATAACGCTTTTGTTTAGAAACGTGTTTTCGAAGGGATCGAACTGTCTTATGTTACTTTAAAGCCTTATTTTGATATGTTTAGACTATCCAAGTTTTGACAATTTTCTTTGAAGTTCGTGTCAAATGTTTTATGAAAAGTTCGTGAAATTTCCATCACAGTTTTCCGTCAACCATGCGTCAACACTTGACGAGGTGACAGTTGGGACTAAATAACCTTACTTGCTTGTACTATGCACGCCAAAAAAAGTCGTACACCTTGTAGCTTTGTAAATGGTTCTTTTATAACCTATACGCTGTCATTCTGACATTAGTCATAGGATCAACTAAAGAAGCGAATGATAATTAATCCAGGTGAGGATAATTTTTGGAAAAAGCACCTCCGCCTGGGAGAGCAGTCAACCGGAAATTGGAGGGGTCCTGGTTCAAATCCAGGCGGAGGTGCTTTTTCCAAAAATTATCCTCACCTGGATTAATTATCATTCGCTTCTTTAGTTGATTCTACGTTACTGACGAGTTTACGTAATTAACCATTTTCCCTTGAATTTATTCATCTGTATGAGCTTTTAGCAATAAACATTTAGCGATTCCTAGTTACCAAACTTCCATCTATCCCCAATAGGTGTCACGACGGGTTTGTTTAATTCGAAATTCGGCTTGCAAATCCTGAAGTGACAAATAAAACCTATAAATTTCCACTACCTCTGTAGCTCAAATGGGAGAGCAGTCAACCGGAAATTGGAGGGGTCCTGGTTCAAATCCAGGCGGACGTGCTTTTTCCAAAAATTATCCTCACCTGGATTAATTATCATTCGCTTCTTTAGTTGATTCTACGTTACTGACGAGTTTACGTAATTAACCATTTTCCCTTGAATTAGTCATAGGGACATGCACCAGCTGTCAAGTTTACAAGCCAGACTTACATGATGTCAAACTTAGCTGTACGACTTTTTTTTTGTCGCGGATAGTACATTAAACAATGCCAATGCGAATTAAAAACTTTGATGTTGCCACCCACATAACTTTATCATACTATACAGTAGTGTCAAACTGTGTCAAACGCTGATGTTTTGACAATAGTGTCAATAGAATCAAAATATCTGTCAAATCCTGGCTAACTAGTTTTAATGCAGACACGACCGATCTCGATCAAATAGAATTTACTCATGCAGCTAAACTATTAATTTACTCTACTTTAATTTATTATTTAACTATTTTGACGACATTACAGAAATGGCGGTTCATTTGCAAAATCGTTGCAAAATGCTTAGTAAACATCCAGTTCATTTACATATTTCCGCTAAAATCTCAAATTATTTTTTCGATACGATTACAATACTTTGTCATACTACGTATGATAAAGCAAAAATGTGCTTCTCCATTTTAAACGGTAGTTGTATTTTTGTCTATAACCTAACATATAATTGATTTTAATATCAGAACATCTCAAAGTAAATACCTATCACAAACTTGTAAATAACGTGGTTAATGATAATGAATAGAGTAAATTTGATGCAAAATGACATTTTATGACTCTTTGCTATTGGCAAGCTTCATCCAATGCCATCAGAAATGTGACCTGTCACCGCTGTCACTGTCTCGCGCTTTTGTAGGTGTTTAGTTATAAGGTAGGGTTATTAAATTAAAAAAAAATAACTATAAACAATCGAATTAACAAAGATGTTGGTTTGTTTCAACATTTCTTTTGTTGTTTATGCATTTAGACATAAATAATAGTAACTAAAAAATGTGCTGTTTTGTTTTGTGGATTAGGCCAATTTTGTTCGAAAATTGATTAGATATTGGTATGATTAAATCTAAAATCAATCAAAATCAATTTAGTTCAATTAACGCGAACCAATATCTAGAGATTGAAAACAGACAAAGTTTGACTAAAGTCCCAAATTGACTAAACTCATACAGCAGTTCTATCTTCATTATCAAACGAGTCGTTTCTTAAACAATCATCGTTATCAATGTTAATTTACAATTTCACATACAAATATTTAAAAGACATATTTTGTTGCTTGATTCCAGCGTACGCAACGAGCAATCAGTCATCAGTGTCATCGCCCATCTTAATACCCCAATCCTTAACTTAATTGCCCTACATTTTCACTCCTACGCAACAATTTCAATGAAACGACCACTATAAAAGAAAGACCATCAAAGTCTTTAGTACTGCTTGATGGTTAAACGCACGTCAAGCATCAGCATCTCGCACAATGGCCGGATTAATTGCCCCGCTCTCGTTTCAACTGTTTCTCACAGTGCGCCATCCAGCAGAGAGAGCCTCCTAGAAATTAATGCCAGCTGACTGGTGAGAGGTGTTCCATGTTGCCATGTCAACGTGGTGCGATTTTTCAACGCACCTATGACATGACAGCACGCTCACGTCCATGCAGCCGCCGACCACGTACGTACATCGACGAACAAATGAACGGCGATGTTGTGTAAACAATGTGTCGTTGGCTGAGTTCTCGAGATGCAAGATAAGATGATGTATGTATGTATGTATATGTATGTATGTGTGTATGTGTGATTGTCGTCGTCTTCTTTTTTTGGCGGCACGTCAACTGTTCGCTGGAAGAAGCTGTCTGTCATTGGCGGGTGATTGGCGCGCTAAGTGATAAAAAAGAAAGCATGGCGATGTCGAAATCGCAGTCGCCAGTGATGTTTTGATAAGTAATCAGGATCTAGGCGACTTGGTGGATTCTGTTTGGATATGGAAATTCGGTCTGTGTGCTGTCACGCGCGCAGAATGTACGACGGTGCATCGCGTGGTAAATAAATAGTAATGTGAAAGTCATGGGAATAATGCAGGAGAAATGTAGCAACTTGGGTTTCAGGGTCTAAATTTTACAGTACAAATACGGGTGGTACAACTTTGAAACTTCCATAACTACCACAACACAATTTGTTTGTTTTATATTTTAAAAAAGGACTTCTAAACGCCATATCTCGTTTTTTGGGTTTCCAATGAATAAAATGTGATGCTCTTTCACCCTTATAAAAACGCGGGATGAGGAACTCATCACAACCTAAATGTTTTGTAATCTTTACTTAATTACCATAATTTTTATTTATAGATTGGTGTGTTGTATTTATACATATATTGTATATAACTCCATGTACTACATTTACCTTCTGTAAATGTTCGTTTTTTAAGCAAGCGCACTTCATATTTATTTACTTATAGAGTGTACTATTGGAGTATATTGTTCAGTTTAAATGATTGTTATGACTTTTAAATGGCTATTATTTTGCTAAATTAGTGTTTTTAATTCATAAACTTATAAGTAGGTATATAAGTGGTTTTCAGTCTTTTCATGTTAATATGAAACTCATGATTTTACTTATTTTAAAAGAAAGAAATTGCCATTCCCAAAATTTTAGTGGTAGATAGAAGTTTCAATTGCCCAAAACGCTTTCTTCCAAATAATTTTGATGAAAATTAAAAAATCTCTTTAAGATAAGGCGTATTGCGACATCTCTACCAACCTTCACCTGAACTGTGAAAATGTTTTCAAGGTTGTAAGTTATTTTATTACTTTAATGGTTTATTTGATCGCGTTTGTATATTGCGATTGTAACTTTGTAAGCTGTAGATATTAGAATTTTTAAAATTTTCAGATTAGTAATTACAAAAAGTGAAAAACAGAAGAAATTATATACAATAAAATTTGTTTATTTATATTATAGCACACTCAAAATATCGCCACAAGCTCTAAATGCAAGCTTGCAAACGCAAAATACGGGAATAAATAGTGAAATAGTGAAATATAACAAATAAAGCTATTCACTTCGGAAAAATTCAAACCCAGCTGGATTTTTAAATATGCCTTTGATTGGGCATTAGAATAACGTGTAAAAAGTTCCCATCAATATCGTGTCTGGGTTGCGAGTTTTTCACGGTGAAAGATGGCCGAATTGGATTTTTTAATGAACAATGTTTTTTTTTAGGAAACTTCTAGATCTTTTAATTCTCTACTTAAAAAGTGTAGATGTTCATCGTTTAAGTACGAGTTGGCGGTTTCCAGTTATGCGTCTGAAAATACGTCAAAAGCACATATAACGTATTTATATTATGGGTGATCCATTTCGCGTCCCAAGTATTTGAAATCATGATTGTGCATCATAATTAATAATAAGAAGCAATAGATTGCAATTAAAACATGACCATTTGCGATAGTCTTCAGAAGGTTAACATGGCTTATGTAGCACCCACCTTGGTTTTTACGCAAAATCAAAATTAGTGCGTTACTATGTTCTTAAATCTACGTTAGTACAGATACTAGTTTTAGAAAATTCCATAAAATACGATGCCGGTATTTATATAAAACACTTTTGTCATTTGACAAATTTTGGGGTTAGTTTAATTTATTGTAGCGTTTTCGACTTATTCGCTCAATGCACGCACACAGAAAAGTGATTATTTGGAACGACAAAACATAATTTCTTGAATTTATTTACTAGATTCAAATGCATATTTACTTTGATGTAGAAAGTTAGGTATATACAAGAAATGCCACATATTCAATCTAAGTAAAATAATTTCCCAGAGAAATGCTGTTGACAAATAAATTCTTTCTTTATAAGAACCAATATTGTATTGAAAGAAGTAATTGAATTTTTCGTCCCAAAAATGTCAATTGCTCCAACGAAGTAATAGTAAATCCATCCAAGTGCGTAGTTACTGATCCAAGAAAATATAAGACATTTAATATAAGTAAGTATTGTTTACTGAATAAAAGCCCACCTATTATTTAACTGAAGTGATTCTCACTTCTTTCAAGTAATCCCTTTCTCTGGAATAAATATGCGCATCGTGATTTTGTCAAGGCTCGCGCGCCCTCGCGTAGAGCTGGCGCCGTAAAGGAGCGAAACCTAGTACGAAAACAACAGCGAAGTACCCGTAGGGGATGTGCCTTGTGATTAGTGTACAATAAACGTATCAACACGGAATAATTTGATGTAAGGCACGCAACAGGTTAGAACGAGTAAGTAAATATAACATACCTATCTTGTTAATTAGCAATAGAAAACGTATTTGTGCCAAATCTTTAAAATTCTTACATTAAGTAGCTAAAAATATTTACCGGGAATAAAAATATACACTTCATTGAAGACTGTTTACTTCCTTCACCAGAGTAACAATTTTCTTATATCTAGTAAATATTCCAAGAAATAAAATCTCTTGGTTGAAGTCAATAATCTCTCACGTATATACGAACCTACCAACTACTTCATCGAAGTAATTCTCTCTTCGTTCGAGAGATCACTTTTCTGTGTGCGCTCTCAGTGCGACCCGGCACCGTGCCAGTGGGATGTGCACTTTTTTCGTGCAGTTGGTATGTCGAACGCTTCAGGTATTATAATTGCCTCAGATTCATCATACTCGTCAATTAAAATGTCAACATTTTTTATTCGCGGCAGTTTTTCTCTTGGTTTTCTGCATGGCAATGAATATATCTTCATTGTCCGAAGATGACGAAGGAGATAATAATTCCATAAGCCGGAATAGTTTTATTTTATCGCAACATGTCATAGTTTGTTGACAGTCCGCCATACTACTGGTACTGCACCGACTCCCGAAGTCAGTGCAAGAAAATTGCCCTGAGGGTGCACTGAGGACAACTTTGGTCTTAAGTCGCACACGCCGCACTCAGCGAATGCCACCTGATAATTATAAGTCGAACACGCAAAACTGCCCCGTGGCAAGCCAGTGCAGAAAAAGTGCATAAGAAATCGAAAACAGCCAGCTGTTGACTAATTGTTTTTTATTGTTATACAACGCCAAACTGAGTTTCTCAAGGATTTTGTATGTATAAACTCCGTTTTAATCTGGACAATCCGGTTCAATCTGGAATTGAAAAATTGTGATTTGAAAGTGGGATACATTAAATTAAAAGTTCAAAAAATGCCAGACCTCTTCCGAAAAACAAGGGGGCGCACAGATTTTTTTGCTCCCGGGCGCTGAATATGTAGCTACGCCACTGACTCAAAGAACTATTTCTTTAAGCAATTTATATAAACCATTATGATCATAATATCTAATTTTATGTGAACATTTTGTTTTTAACAACTGATATTTTAGAAATGAAAACGGTTGACTGGTGTAATAAATGCTCAGTGTTTCCAAGGAGTTCACAAATTAATAAAAGAAGAAGGTGGAGGACAAATATTGTTTATATAAATCCCTAATAGCCAATGATTATACTATACTACAGATGCTCGATGTGAACGGTCAGTAAAGAACAGTTTTCTACTACACCGTCGGACATAGTGTGCGTGATGTTTCTTGATTTAACACAGGCACACCAAACGACGAGTACAAGATGCACAAACAATGGACCCATTCATCTCTAATGAGTAACTAGCCTAGCCGAGATAATCAAAGTGTGCCTTGTAAACATTGAGATACACGGAGTATGTGTCGCTTTGTCGCTTCCAGGAAGCGACACAGCCTGAGCTCCAGTTTCTAGTTCCAGTTGCTATTGGTCGTGCTCGATGCTCGTTAAATAAATTTTTGAGATCGTAATTACCTTCAATTATTGCCTGAATTAGGTCCATTATGGGAGCCGCAGTTACCTACTTATAAAACTGATGAAAATACTGGTACACATATACAAGGTTGTTTTTATTTTAATCAAAACAAACATGTTTTTCGTTATAAAATTACTTTTTTATCAAAACACTGTTTTTAGCCACAAAAGCAACATGTTCTAAATCAGAAAAAGAAAATGTTTTAAACAAGGAATAAAGCTTGTTTTAATCATGTTTTATTTGTAAGCATTTTGATAGGCGTCTTTTCATTCTTTACTTTATTTGCTATCACTGTTATTGTATTACTATGTTTTATGAAAAACATTTTATTTGACTAATAAATACATAGTAAATTATTTCTGGGTTTTTAATTGATCTATGCACACAAGTCTTGAAGACCAGTATACAGCTCTGATTAAATAATTAAATATGCTGTTTACATTTCGGCAGCTTAAAACACATTTAAAACACAACATTTAAATCAAACTGTTTAAAACATGTTTAAAACAAAATAGTTTCAAACAAATATTTGTTTTAAAACAAAGTGTTTTACGCATAACAACCCTACACATATTATGATTCAAAGCATTTGGAGGTAAAATGTCGCCCAGCTTGTTTTTATAATTCTCAATTTATGTGAAGTATTCTTGGTTTGTAATTTACAAAATTTTGCCTTGATATTTTATCCTGTATATTGCATACAATCGCTTGTCGAATAATTTAGCATTAATGTAATTATACGTACATTATTCATTACTTAATTGGTAAAAATTCCCGTGATTATTAGTAAATAACTAACCTGGTAGACAATTAAAAACCGTCTATAATAATTTTGTGGTCTTGTTTGCCAATAATGTTAATCACGGCTTAAAAATTACGAATTTTTTTCATTAAGCCACCGATTTTTTTTAATCTTGTGTCATCCAGTTAAAGTTTTATTCTGATTTAGCATGTGGCATTACGAGCAAAATATTAGTTCTACTTACAACTAAGAAAAGTCAAGACTCTTCTTAGATGTAAGTAGAACAGAAATCGATTTGTAATATCATGTAGTTGACCAGATCAGTGGAGTCGGAGTCGGAGTTCATAAAAATTTCAGAGCTGTCGGAGTCGGAAACAAATCTACCAATTCCGACTCATGTTTAAATATCGTAAAGGAAAATAACGCTAGATGGCCGTTGCCTCAATGGACACTAAAAAACAAAACTAGACATATTATTAGTTAGCCCCCCGGGGTATTTTCTAGCTGCAAAATACATCCGTATATCTGACTCTATGCTAAATACTACTCACTGACATTTTGGGTTTTGACAAATAAACAACGTTGACGTTTTATTTGCAAACGTCAAACCGAATCGAAAGCTGTGTTTTGATTGGACAGACCATTCGGTCGCCTTCTGGTGGGTATATTGTGTACAATTATTTTCGTGGCTAGCGCTGAAAAGTGTTCCTTACAAGCCTGGCGGGCAAATAGCAACTTGCGGGTCTCTATAGTGACGCGAAAATGACATGAAATTTCTATAAACCAACCTGAACGCGCTAATCGTGGTAGCTTGGAATCATCTTCATCAAATAAAAAATCAGACTTTGATGGCTACTTGAGAACAATTAGAACTTTCCAAACTGAAGCGAACATAATTAACAATTTATAATAGTAAATTTGAACAAGGGATTTTAAATGGTTAATGAAATTGTACTGTGTCCAAAATTATACGTGATGCTGCCAGAATTGTGTGGGCATTTCCACCAAGTAAGCAATACAAGTAAGCGTTGACAAATTGTTTTCAACTTTTGAAATAATTAAAAATGATTTAAGAGCATCCTTAAAGGAGGATTTAGTTGGAGTTATTCTATTCCTCGCTATTTTAAAAGCTGCATTTTGCAATTAATTTTGTTTAAAATAGAATGATTTTTATTTTGTATTTGTAGACTTTTTAGTTATAATCAGTTGAAAATAAAGAACATTTTTGTTTTTTATGGACGCGATATTGGTTTAACTCACATTTGTATTCAGATTTTTTTCTGCGTAATTCGATATGGTACAAGATTTAGAGAATCTCTGCTAATCAAAAATCGTACGGTGCCATGAAACAATGTGTGCTATCAACTCGTATTAACCCAAGAGAGAAGAATACTTAATCTACAGGAATTTTCAATGGCCGTTTTCAGGTTTTTGACAATGATGCACGTCATCATCCCTCGGTTACCGCAATACAAATATTTCGAATGTCAAATGTGTTTTTTCAAGGTCTGCTTTTGACGTTTCAGATAATCACAATCACAACGTGTATTATCGCCCAATGATTGGTCTGTTTGAACTTCCCGCATTTTTACGTGTCAAGTGTGTCTGCTTTTGACGTTTTAAACAAACATTGCACGTCATCATCCCTCGGTTACCGCAATACAAACATTTCAAGCTTCAAATGTCAAATGTCTTTTTTCAAGGTCTGCTTTTGACGCTTCAGATAATGACAATCACAACGTGTATTATTGCCCAATGATTGGTCTGTTTGAAGTTCCCGCATTTTTACGTGTCAAGTGTGTCTGCTTTTGACGTTTCAAACAAACATAACCACAACATTGATTACTGGGCTGCTGTTGGTCTGTTTGAATTCCCCGCGTTTTTATGTGTCAACTGTGACAGTTTAAACACATCTGGGTAGGCAACCCGGTACGCCGACTCGGCAAAATCGTCTGATCATTGTTTCGTGCGTCCCTACAATTTGACAATGAACGCGCATGACGTCATATCGCTGGTAACATTGAAAGATAGCCGACACACCAGAGGCTATGCTATTTTTCCGGAGTCTGAATTGGAGTCAGAGTCGGACAACAAAAATTAACCGAACTCGGAGTCGATAGTTTTCTTTACCGTCTCCACAGCCCTGTGTAGTTCTACAGAGTAGTCTGCAGAGTTAGTCACACGAATTGTTTCTAAATAAAGAAACTTCTCCATATTATATAGCGTTTGTTTCATTTATCTTCTACAGAGTGTTGAAAATATTATCATATAGTCTCCAATAGAAAACCAGAGAAACAACATAAGAACTAAGTGGACAAGTATGCGCATTCCTTATTGAAGATAAATCTGGCTGTCCGATTTCTACAGAATCACTCGTCAACGTCGAATATAGCGCTTAGCAGGTTCATTACAAGCCGTGTGCGATCTTGTCTGTGCAGAATGGTGCAGAATGTCAGCGGACGCCAGTCGGTCGCTAGATCGCTAGGCAGATGGAAGAGAGGATATTCGTTCGATTGATCGCGACCGCTAGCGGAATTTCTATTGCTTTTCCGGGTATGGCACGGTGGAATCTCAAGCTGGAATTATGCAAATGCCTATTTACTGTGCTGTGTGAAATATTTGTTGCGTCCATTGGGAGAGTACCGTTCGACTCACTCTGTATTTTTCGCGGAATAGCAGCGAATTACTGAATGAAGCGTGCGGAATTAGTTGAGGGAATGCTGAAACTGTTATGATGGTTATTATCTTGACGCCACCTGTCAATCATGTAATGAAGATTATAGAGTAAGTAATAAGGAAATAACACAGTGCTATTTTTGCGAATTATGTGTGTATTTTATTTTGATGGTTAATTAACCAATAGTAAGTACAATGTTGAGCATCGTCTGGATATTGTTGTTTTTTGTTTTGAAACGATGATTTTACGAGATGTGGTAAAATGTTAATTTTCTGAAAGTCATATCTCGTAAATAATAAATTATGGTTTTGTTTTTTTGATTTTTTTAACATAAAATATGACCAAAAAATATGTTACAATAAGAGGTTTTTGTAGTAACAGCCTATTTGTGCTAGCAAATAGGACAAAGATATCGTAATATAACGAGTTAAATAAAAAATGAAAACAATCCTTGGCTTATTTTCAACTAACGGTAATTTCCATCGTTATTTTCAAGAAGTAAGAAATACATCTTTGAAAATCATCAAGAGTAACTAAGTAAGTATTGAGTAAGAATCATTTCGCAACACTTTGTTTGACTATAACCTATCACAGCTCTGCATATTGTTACCACCCAGCATATGGGTAGATGGGGTTAGACGAGCGGTTAGCTAATTTTTTTGATGTTAAACAAACTGGTGACAAAGTAGAGCGAAAGGTAATGGAAGATTTATCTCATGCGAATTTCGATGGCATATAATATTCGAGATGATAGAGGCACTTACCTGATAAATTCTCATGTCTCACACTAAATATTTAGCACTAATTTTTATTCACTGGGTAAAATTATATAATAAAATAAAATTATATAATTTTGAAATTAAGAAGATAAAATAACTATGGCAAAGTTCAAATTAAATTAGATATATTAAGGAAATTAAAAATTTTCAATCAAAGTTTCAAATTGTTACAAAATTAGTGCTACCAAAAATGTATGCCAAAAATTCGTTAAAATTAACTACCAGAACAATAGCATGTACCTCTTTAAATATTAAATGTGACCTCCATAAAATATTCCAAAAAATTACTCACTCCAAACAAAATTTTGTACATACAAAGTCCTTCATAAATACTCTTACGAAATACCTCAAATGTTGGTAAGAGCATAGTATAGCAATTACAAGAACAAACAAATGGCAATGTGATAAACAAAAGTTCATTAATAAATCATATCAACCAAACGGGCAAACGGCATTTCTCTCTCTCTCTCTACGTAGACGTAAATTGATCAGACGACATACACGTACAAGAACAGTTGGACAATTTTTAGTAGTAATGAAGAACAGTGTAAATTTAAGACCCTACCAGGTACTTCTGCGACCGGAACAGGTAAACCAAAATGTTGGGTACAGCTTAATAACACCAGAGCGTTCACAAATAAAAGATACAATATTAACACTAAAAATCCCACAACCAGAGTTGGCATGGCTACCTAGTATCTAATCACCGACAAATGTTCACATTCTATTATACATATCAACAGAGAGAAAAGTAAATTTGAAGTACGTCGAAAAATGGCAAAATTGTGATAATAATCAACACGTGTGTCAAAAGGAGACCGGGCACGCAAAAACTATGTATTTGAGAAAATGTGAAATGATATATTTTCGATAGATTCCTTTTTGCTGAATAATAACAGAAAAACGTAAAAATCGTAATTTTGGCGTCTAGGGAAATGTCTAGCAATTCATTCCAATGCCCTAGAAGTTTCAGTAGAGTCTCAAAGTAAACATTAACCTTTGCAGTTTCGCAGTTTTTAATGATGATACCTATTTTGCGAAAAGTTGATACTTTTACTAAGATCATCAATAAATGCATGCACTGACAAGCTAGTACATATATACATTTTCCAGCGGTTTTGATGCAATATATCACAAATACTGAATATTTGAAATATTTCAGAGCTTTTTGGATATCAGATTCAGTAGTTTTTTTCAGATTTCAGCATTTTCTGTAACAAAAAATCCGTCGAGCCGGATTTGAACCAGCGACCTATGGATATCAGCTTTCACTCAAACCTCTACAGTCCACCGCTCTACCAACTGAGCTATCGACGGTTGATAACTTTCTTCAAGATACAGGCTCGCTGCAGTCACTGTTAACATTATTTATAAGTACCTACCTATTTTGCTATAGTTTGATGTTCAATAACTTCTGTAATTTAAATGGAGTGAACAATCTATAGAAGAAAGAAAACGCCATTACTTCTCATTCCAAAAACAAAAATCTATGTATGTTATGTCAAATCCAGTATTGTCAATATTTTAGGATTTTCAATTCAAGTCTTTCTCCTTTTCTTCTCTTAATTTTCTCCTCCAGATATAAACAAAAGCATGCCAAACGTACAAGCAGAATTATCCAAAATACACAACTAAAGAAACGAGATGATACATATTTTGCAAAACTTTGAACATTTGATACATTTCCACGCTTCACGCTTTTACTGTAGCATTATACCAAACTTCCAAAAGTGGATTTAAGCAATTTTGATGTAATATATCACAAATACTGAAAATTTGAAATACTTCAGAGCTTTTTGGATATCAGATTCAGTAGTTCGGTTTCAGATTTCAGCATTTTTGGTAACAAAAAATCCGTCGAGCCGGATTTGAACCAGCGACCTATGGATATCAGCTTTCACTCAAACCTCTACAGTCCACCGCTCTACCAACTGAGCTATCGACGGTTGATAACTTTCTTCAAGATACACGCTGCTCGCTGCAGTAACTCTTAACATTATCCGTAAATGCGTTTATATATATATTCTACCGACACAATTATATATTCTACCGGCACAAAGGAACGCCTAGTAACTATTTTGCTATACTTTGGTGTTCAATATGTTCTGAAATTTTAACCGATATTATTTTTTTACAAATTTCACACATCCGATTACACCTGGTAAACTAAAGTGATGTTTTTGGTTTATTTTCAAGACATCTTCTGAAGTATTCTGTTGGAAAGCTACATCAATTCTCAATATTGTATTCTGTTCGATCCGGAAAGATTGCGAAATATTCAGCCTCCATCATAAAACACATTTTTTATTACAATATGCCAACAGCACTACGCGTAAACAACGCATCCACTGAAGCAGTGCCGTACCGAGGGGGGCGGTACGCCCCGGGCGGCACATGTTTTGGGGCGGCATTTTTTATATTTCTAATTTATTTAAAAATAATAATACTAAAATAATGTTGTTATCAACAGAATTCAAGGATTATATACTAGTTACCCCACAGGCTGTCTCAAACATAGACCAACAATATTATTTTGATGAATTTCTTTAATGTCCAGAAACAATAATTAAAATCTGTCAGTTAAAACAGTTAAAACAGTAATGGATATTTTTTCATAAACCTCTTAAAAAATTCTTTACAGACAAAACGACGACAAAAATCGTCCGTCCACGCTCATTCCACGAACAATAACCAGACTATTGATCCCATCAAACGCATGAATTATCGCATTCAACAATACATTGTATTCGCGCTTTTCATATAAATATTCATGCATGTAGAAATAGCCTCCACGTTCCATTGGCCGTCGTTCACAACGTCTATCCAATCCGGAATTTTAATGATAAGATAAACTGCGTCAACAGGCAAGCTGTATGTCAATTTTTCAGACACCGATTTCAGTTAGTTCTTAACGGTGATATGGCGCCTATGTGTTCGTCATCTTAAAGAAAGCACCAAAGAAACCCAAAAAGTCGTTTGGATTAATTAGTTAAAAAAAGGTACGTCAAGATGTTTAAATTATGAGATTTGTATAAACGAATGTTTATTAATTTGTTATTATCGGTTTTATTTTGATAGGAAAAATTGCTGGTATCAATATAACCCGTTAATACGCCAATTTGTAACTCGAGGTTATTTATATAGGTGCTAAACCCTTGTTAGGGGCTTAGTTTGAGAATATTTTTCACGCAAATGGGGGATCAAGTGTCCGGCAAAAAACAAATGGCTACCGTTTCTCAAAGCTGTCGCCCGGACAGATTGTGTTATTTATAACCCGGCCGATGGAGGCGTTATCTTTGTTTGATTTATATTCATACCGTTAAGGACTCATAATCTACGAACGAGAACTAGACTCATCTGTTCGTGTTCGAATTTATAAATAAAACTACGGAATTGTGTTATTAACAGCAGTATAAAGTGATAAGATAATTTTTAGAACATAGCTTTAGCGTTGTTACTACACATTATTGATAATTAGGACATTTATAATTTCAAACACTGGATGTTGTTTCGATAAATCGATTTGTCTTGTCTGAAACAATGAGGGGCCTTCTGGATTTTTCCGTGCATAATTGAAAGAACCGATGTTGTTCAGTTGTTTTGTTGTTTATAGCTTTTGAAGAGGTCTACTAGATTTAAATTCCACAACTTGTTTAAAAGGATTTTAATTAATATCTGCAGTAACTAGTAGCGTAGTCACTTATCTCATGATTATAAATAAATAACTGGATATTTATTACATATTCTCGGAGATTGAAATATAAATAACAAACAAGTTGTTATTTAGTGTAGGTGTGAGTCCGGGCATATAACAAAATGATTCCTTTAAATATATGTCTATTTTAGATATTCCTCTTGTAACAATTCACGTGTTTATTATTTACTCAAATTTTAGTTGAAAGAAAGATTATTTTGGTCTCAAGATATGCAGGCTGTCCCACTGAACTGTTTCATGCGAAGTTTTGATGTTTCATTAATGCATCTACAGGGTGTTACCAAAACTATGGAAAACTCTTAAGAGTAAAGTACTTTTATTTTAAAATCTATGCAAAACGGTGCTTAGAAATATTTGAGGGTATTAGATACAAAATTATAATTTCCGTCGTCGTTGAATGAACACCTGGTATATAAAACGTCAAAGGTGACTATAATTTTATATTTGATGCCTTCTAATATTTTGAAATACTGAAGATGAAGGTACTCGTATATCTTGTTCATTTCTTTGGCTACACGCGGTGTATGCAACTGGAAAGGTCATTATAATTTCGTATTTAAAGACCTCTAATACTTCCAAACACTTTTTTCAAATTACATTTTTTGATAGCTTTAAACATAAACGTATTTTACTCTTCAGTTTTTTCATACTTGTGGTAACACCCAGTATATGCAAGCACATACTTACATTCTAACATTTGCATTTTAGGTTTAAGGCAATCCAGACAGTTTTATGAAGAATGCAATTTTCTGAGAAATTAATAATAAAAATGTCAATTTTAATTTAAAAAACACCCGGTATATGCAATGGAGAAGGTGATTATAATTCGTATTTGATGCCCTCTAATACTTCTAAATACTATTTTCAAATAACTCTTTTGCATAGTTTTTAAAATAAAGGTATTTTACTCTTAACAGTTTTTGTTAGTTTTGGTACCACTCTAACCCCATGCAAGCAGATAATTACATTCTAATATTTGGATTTTAGTTTTAATACAATTAACATGTCATTTTTTGTTTCCACGTATAAAAATACGTAGAAACAAAAAACTACAACTACCTATAACTTTTATCAGATTTCCTATACCTAAATGTCACAATTTTTGGGTTATTTTGCGTTTCCTACATGTTTGTTCATTTTCCGGAATCATTTTAAGTTAAATATCCTTGTACTTATTTAAACGAACAGTTTTATGTTTGGTAAGTACTAACGTCAAAAATGTGATCAAGCAAAATAATGTTTAGTAAGTGCCTCATTATGTCTTATACAGGAAGTTCAGCACATGCAACTCAAGTGTATAAGAAACTCAAACAGCTTTAAGAAACTATTTGTTTCATTACTCGAAAGAAATCTTGCGCTATCCTTCAATACTGTCCCGTGTGTGTACCCTATATCTATCTTTGGTGGTTTTGGTGACCTTTTTTTATAATTTTTTGTATTGCTCCAGAATGGTATTAGCAGGCCTTGATATTTAGTCAGATATTTGCGTGGGCAGAAATGTTTTTTTACCCATAGAGAGGATTTAATTTTGTGAATTCATGCTAACAAATGTTTAGGATGATCTGCTGTATTTATCTTCACTAATTTGGAGTAAAATTTGGAAAATTTCCACAATGTAAATTAATAAAATAAAAATGCCAATTTCCGAAATCCTTTTTGTTTTTAATGTTCTTTTAAACAGGGGACAAAATTATATTTAAAACACGACAAATTTTTGAAAATGTGAGTAGTTCTTACTTTATTATGTATTTTGACTATATTATATATTATATTATATATTATATTATTATTTTTACTATATTATATTATTATATATGTATGTTTAGAAATGCGAATGATGTTTACAATATGTTTTTCTAAAATCTTACTTAGGTACATGTACGAAAAATAAATTTAAAATAACGCTATTCACCATACTTTTTATTGTTGAATATTTATAAATATCATGAGTCAGAAATATTGTTCTAAAACGTCATAGATAATTAAATACCTGTCAAATTATCAAAGCCTCCTAATACAATATCAATTTAACAAAACTATCAATATAAAAAAATATTGTGGGTGGATATAGGGAACCCTGTATCGAATAATAGAGCGTAGAATTTTCGTTCGAGTGGTGTACTACACAGGGTGTTCCATTTCAGAATATAGAAAATCTACAATTTCAGACTAAAAACTATTCCACAAACAAAAAATCGGAGGTGGCCAGGCACATGACTTTATCATACTATATATAAAATTAATAGTTTAGCTGCATGAGGTTCTATTTGATCGAGATCGGCCATGTCTGCATTAAAATAAAACTAGTAGAACTAGACAAATATGTCGATTAAAGCTGCGTTCGGATATTTTACTCCGTTGACACCGGGTACACCGTCCAAATGACACGTGTTATTGGGTGTAAAAAGTGACGGTGTACAATATCCGAACACAGCTTATATTGACAGTAGGTATTGTCAAAACATTAGCGTTTGACACCAGTTTGACACTACCTACTGTCATTACAACCAACATATCTGACAAATCCTGGCTACTAGTTTTAATGATGCAGTACGACCGATGTCGATGAAATAGAATTTGATCATGCAGCTATCATGAAACTTCTAAATATGAAGTTTCGTCCCGATACCTTTAATAGTTTCTCCGGATTCGTCGCCACAGAAAAAGGGGTACACACACATCCATACACACACATACACACGCACGCACAGACATTTTTTGTACCTTGGTCAAAAATGTTCAGGGGACCCAAAAGGACACATTTACGCTAAAATCTTAAATTTTTTTTTTTGGCACCATTACAATACTTTACATACACGTATGATAAAGTAAAAACATAAAATAAAATAATAATCATAAATTAAGTTTCTGGTATTGTACACAGCTCTATTTTGTTGACCAATCAATATTGCAGTCAAAATTTAATGCAATACTATGAGAAAACTCCAGTTTTCCGGCAACAATGGCAATGGGGCAAGAGCATAGTGATCAATATTTATCACAAATTTTCGTTGTAGGTACTCACCTAACCAAGTTATTCGAAATGTTATTTAATAGACAGGCTCTAAAATATCCAGCATTTATGAATTAGCATATTCATTGCAAAACCAATCATGTGCAGTGTTTATAGTTATATGTAGCAGATTTATAAATTAACAGTTTGTAATATTAAACTTCGCATCATAATCCACACTATACCACAATCTTCCATAATTTTCCCACCGATCAGATATCCGCTATCTTTTCATGCCATTGCACACATCGTTACAGCTGAGCTACGAACGCACAATATACTCCAGCACGAATGGTACCCCGCATTGTGGGTGGTACTATTTTGTACATATACAAGCATATGTTTTATCGCCATTTATTTATGATTACCATAAGTTATCCCGGTAAAGAGACATTTATATTGCACGGAGCTCCGATCTCACCATACCACCGCATGCACGCGAAAACTCGTTTAGAACGTTAAAATATCGCAACGTATGTAAGGTGAATTTTATTGCTTTTTCTATCTAGACGAGCGTAAAGCATTTTGCACGTAATCTCCCGGTAATATTTCGTAGACTTAGAACTACCTGGGCTGAAAATTGCGCTTGCCGTTGTTAATTTGTCTTCGCAGCTTAAGAGATGGTTGCAATTCCTCAACGTTTTGTTTCCGTTGAGAGGGCAATAAATCGCTTTCGAAATTCACTTGGTCTCTTCGACGGGACTTTTATTGCTGTTTATTGGTGCTTGATCAGTACTTGTAGCGCATAACTACCAGTGATTGTTAGGAATTACGTACTTACGAGTTTTACGTTGCGGTATGCTTGACGCAATTTAGGTTATATTTTATGATTTACTGCGCGGTCTTAAGACACTACATTCTATCTGCATTTTTCTGCCTATTATGGGCAGTGCATTTTTAGGAAACAGGACTTTATCCGGAAAGGACTGCCAAATGCTGTGCAGTTTGAATGTGCACACTGCTCAGATGTGTTTTGTTTGAAGCATATCCAATTACCTACTGGAACACCAAAAGTTAAAAAATACTTAAGTACTTTGTTTATTTTCTATAATTTCACTGGGTTTTAATTTTTTCTTTAAGTTTAAAAAATTCTTCTAATTAAGCCAGAGTAGACAGAGAGTTTCAGAGAATTTTCAGGATTAATTATCTATTTTGTCTGTGACCAAGAAGTTTATGATAATCGTGTCCAACCCATTTACTTTTCTATTAATGCAAAAAACACAAATCATACCATAAAAGTTGTCTGAATACATACATCCTTGAAAAAAATTGATGATGAAGCCAGGGTTCTGAGATAATAAGCAAATCCAATTACTGGAACACCAAAAGTTAAAAAATACAAAAGTACTTTGTTTATATTCTATAATTTCACTGGTTTTTAATATTTTTTTAGGTTTAAAAAATTATTCTGATTAAGCAGAGTAGACAGAGTTGTAATTTTCAGGATTAATTATCTATTTTGTGTGTGACCAAGAAGTTTATGATAATCGTCTCAAACCCATTTTAAAATTTCAGAAATAAGTTTAGAATTGTATTATTATTTTAATTTTATTCATAGTCATAAAAAGATTATAACGAATCATGGAGTCTCTAAATTTTATTGTTTAACCTATTTTTGTGCACAAATGTACTTGAAACATTATGTTTTTAAAAAATTTTCGTCGTAAAATGGTTCAAGTGCAATTACTGTATCAAAATGAACTTTATTAAAAATAAATACAAATGACAAGTTACCTAAAGTAAAGTATAACGTAATTTTCGTATTCGTAATCGAAATATAATATAACGGCGTCATCTTTATGAGTATTCCAATACATCATATTTTTCTTGTGTCCTTTTCTGCCAACTATTGTTACATCATGTTTTATATCTATATTTGTGTAAACTACTATAACACCGAAGTTAAATAAAAGTCGAACTAACTTAGAAAAATATATATTAAATCTAAAATAACGAAGTTAAACGGCTACGTCTTCTCGCGACTAAATCTTAAACGGTAAGCATTCATAATATCGACATAGACAGCCAGGAGTATATGCCCTGATAACACTAATCCTCCAAAAAGTGGTTTGATGCGGTGAATCAGCTTGTCACACCATCCGCTGTTCTGCACAATACCGGGTGTATAAACTCGTCGTTACATTTGTATAAAACGCGTGATGGAATGGTGGAATATGTTTCAACAATGTGATTAGGTTTCTATACATTTATTTTAATTGATGTCTTATTCAAAGGCTTAGTATAGAAAACCGGAAAGACGTACGTCCAACTTTTGAGGTTTTTATTGTGCACCTCCAAAACTCAATACTACTGTTTAGACTATTCTTGTATCCAAACGCTTCTTTCGCTTTTATAATAAACGAAATGGCAAATTGCTCTCCACTTTATGTGTCATCGGTATCATTTTTAGGGTCCTTCATTATTTCATTAAATGGTAAAAAAGAGTAAACATCGTCTTTGGTGATACTATACGCACAAAATTTATTGATTTGCCTCTTATTACGATCTCCCAATCTGCACAATCTGACAAAACCTTGAGGAATTTGCCTTTTTTCTCAAATAAACCAAAACTACGGTCTCGCTCCATATATGTATGTCTAGGTTCAAGGAACTTAATCAATATAACTTAATCTCTGTTATTGTTACTGAATTGAATACTCAAACTGAATAATTTTCAAAAGTTTTTATTTTCATTTTGACGTCTGCAGCAATTGGTGTATGCAACAATCTTTAGTAAAATATGTTATAGAAGTGGCTAATAAGGGTGACGGCAGTGCCTATTGCTAATCAAAAAAAGTAACAATGTTTTTGTTTTTAGTAATACCAGACCTCATGTTACATAACACTGCTTTCCCATCTGAGCTATTGAGCATTGTGCTAGAGACGCAAAGTTCCCTGGTTCAAATCCAGCTTATGGCTGTAATTTTTGATTTATTTAAAATTTACATCCCGCCTGTATGTCACCATATTATTAACCTATAATATTACTTTGACATAGTTGTCGTTGAACATTTTAAATATCTGTGACCAAGAGATTTAAGAAAATCGTTTCTAACCCATTTACTTTTCTATTAATGCCATAAAAGCACAAATCATACCATAAAAGCTGTCTGAATATGTCATAGTTTGGAAAACATTCCTGATTAATTACATTTTTGACATTTTATATCCAGATGCAAGTCCTTTTTGTAGGAACAAACGTTGGTTTTTTCAAAATACATCTCCAATGATACCTCATATTACATATGCATTGACTAAAAGGAATCTCTTGTTTCAAAAGAGGCAAAGAAATCTTTTTTCTTTGCAGACAAAAATGTATTGGTTTAGAATGTGTTTCGTAGGAAGAACGTTTATTTGTGTCAATCTGTTTTTGTTTTCAGTTAAAATTTACAGTTTGTATATTGCAACGAGCGAGGTTTATTTAGATCTAATAAATATTGTGTTTAGAGAAAGAATTATGATTTTCGCGGTTTCCACCCGGAAATCAATATATGATAAATATATTTACTTCAATAAGATTTCGTTGCATGAAAATTAGATTTTTGTGGGAAATGGAAACGGTTTTTTAAGCGAAAGAAAAATATTACTTTTAACCAACGTGATTGTCATTTATATCCAAATTAGTTCACTTAAATACAAAATATTCTCTAAAAAACCAGTTGGTTTTTTTGTGTCAAAGAAATATGTTTTGATCCAAAGGAATGCATTACCTGTCATTGACATTACAGGTGAATTTATTTCAAATAAAAAACTCATTTTTAACTTTCATATGTTTCAATTTTCAATAATGATTTTTTTTGCGTTTTTGTAGTTATAAAGTAATATTCAATCTGTAATAATGATAATTGTTACAAGATTACTCCGTAAGACAAAATATGTGTTGGGAAATATGTGCATTTTCATCTATTCATTATCAACCGTTAATAAATATTTTGTTTTATTGTTTGACGGTAATTACTAGTGAAATAGGCATCTCGTTAAAACATGCAATCAACCGTTTATTATGAACTTCATAAAGCAATAAATTTAATGCAATTAGCTACCGGTGTTTACGAACAACCGAATAAGGTACCCCATACTTCCTATATCCCATTAAAAAACTAATTTCAATGTAATTTAATGCTTGAATTCCATAATAAATTATCTCTGATAAACATTTACACCCGACAATAAATTGGAAAGACATGAGACGAGACAACTTCCTGATAGTCCGCACTCTAGGAACGCTATAAAACCTGATATTTCGTATGGCTACGTTTATGGGTAATTAATTTTAAGTCAAACAATATCGTCGGCATTTATTATCTACCTAAACCCCTAAACAGCGATTGAGACATAAAACTTTCCATGCGGTTTTGATTTACCGATGAAAATCTGCCTTGAAAGGCTTGTATTATTATTAATGAAAGTTTATATCATAAAAGAACAAACCGGGAGAACAATAACTCGTTGTTGTATAAATGTATAAAAAATAACGTCTAGAACATGCATGGGAACGTATAGCGCACACAATCTGGCTTAATGAGGCTATTAATTAACTCTCGTATCCAATTAGTAACTATTTGGTACATTTGTTCGAAAAAAGGGGCGCATAATTCCGCTTTATAATGCCAGCCATAATGCCACTTCACGGCACAGTGTATCATGGTGTGTAATGAACAACACCAGGAAGAATATCGTAAATATGAACAGCGCGCGGTGTCCGAAGTTATTACACCTAGAATTTATAGTTCGAAACAACGAGCGTTATGCTATAATGGAGATAGTTGCACCTACAGCGCAAGGCTTTGAAATAGTATCTTAGAAACCACTAGTTTAGTACCACTAGTTATAAAATAGAAACTATAAGTATAGTCATTTTCGATTTGCAAACCTTTGAGTTGTATAAAAATATTATTTAACATCCAAAATGCCACCAGCAACCTGTGTAGCAGTTTTTTCACCTGCAATCGTGTCACATGTGCGATGTTCGACCGCTAAAAGTGGCAAAATTCAGTCATAGTGAACCGTAATTTGTGTTGTGTGCTAAGTAGTGTGTGCAGTGTGCACCGTGCACCAGTGTGAATTAGCCAAATGCCTAGAAAAGCTTAACTTCAAGTTGTCGACCAAGATTTCCTATGTGCATTTTCCCCCATCTTGAAAAAAGAGTTCAATTCAGTTTTTTACAATAACTCGGTTTTCCGTTGAAATACGATAATTTTGAATCAATGCTTTTTTGTTGCTTTTTTCACGCTCTACAAGTTAGCTCCTATACATTTTTTACCTATTGTTCATGGTTATTGAGATATCGATCGTATAAGTATGGTGATGACATTTTTATAAACGAAAAACACGACGTGGTTGTGTAGTTTGTTTTCGTAATACTGGCTTTAAAATCCTTTCGGAGAAATGGTATAAAGAAAAAAATCTGATGTGGCCAGGCACATGACTTTATCATACTATATATAAAATTAATAATTTAGCTGCATGAGATTCTATTTGATTGAGATCGCCTATGTCTGCATTAAAATAAAACTAGTAGAACTAGACAGATATTATGTCGATTAAGCTGCGTTCGGATATTGTACACCGTTGATACCGGGTACACCGTTCAAATGACACTTACGTGTTATTGGGTGTAAAAAGTGACGGTGTACAATATCCGAACGCAGCTTATATTGACAGTAGGTGTTATCAAAATCATGCCAAAACATTAGCCTGACATTACCTACTGTCATTAGAATCATAATTTCTGATATATCCTGGCTACTAGTTTAAATGCAGTACGGCCGATCTCGATGAAATAGAATTTGCTCATGCAACTGTACTATTGATTGTACCAAAAAATGTCATAGTCATAAATTATTCAGAATTTCCTCATCTTTAATTTATTATTTAACTATTTCGACGAAATTCCAGAAATGGCGGCTTATTTGCAAAATCTTTCAAAAATGCGAAGACTAAACCTCCAGTTCCTTTGGACCCTCTTCAACAGAAAGCTTTTCAGCTCTAGGTTTGGTTATGAAACTTCTAAATATGAAGTTTCGTCCCGATACCTTTAGTAGTTTCTCCGGAATCGTCGCCAAAAAAACGGGTACACACACACACACACACACACACACACACACACACACACACATACACACACACACACACACACACACAGACATTTCTTTGTACCTTGGTTAAAAATGTCCAGGGCACCGGAAAAGACATATTTCCGCTAAAATCTCAAAAATTTTTTTTGGCACGATTACAATGCTTTACGTACTGCGTATGATAATGTAAAAATATACGATTTTTTCTACTTTGCGTTCGTTATAAACTCATAAAGAAACCGCTTTCGGTGTCGTTATGAAACCACTAGATCACAAACTTTTAGTAACTTTTAGTTTTCCAAGATTGATGATATTGACGTCAAGTGTCAAATAACGCTGACATCTCAATCGCTATTGGCTCGCGTCAATCGTATTTGTGAATTTTACCACAACTGCCAACCGTTGAATATAAAACAACTCTAGATTGTATGATGACAACCGCAATTTTTTTAAATTTATGTAAAATTAATGTCGCCAAGTAGAAAAAATAGTATATAACACTCGTTTTATAAGACGTATTGGCGCACTCGTTCCATTTAGGCACTCCTCGCTACGCTCGTCGTGCCCAAAACAACTCGTGCGCCAATTTTGGTCTTATAAAACTTGTATTAGAATATACTATTATGAACTCATTTTTCCATTTGTTGCAAAAATTATTATGTTATTGTTTTTTTTTTGCAATGTATTAACTATTAGCAATAATTGTTTAAACAATTACCATTATTTTAAACAAAAATATATATTGCTACGCACATATTTTTGTAATTTTGCAGGAATTATTAGATTATTGGCATTTTTTCTCATTTACTAACTAATTTGCAATTGCTTTGTTAACGAATTTGCAATTCTTTAAAGAAATACCATGTTTGTAAACAAAATTTTACAATGTTTTTTTGTTTTTTCAAAATAATTATTATTGTTACATTGTTGGCATGTGCAATAATAATGTGCAATTGTTTGAACAAATAAATTTGTTTAAACACTAATATACAATGTTAGTACGTTTTTCGTGACAAAAATTATTAATTATTGTTATAGGTTATAATTGAAAATTAGCTAAGAAAAGGAGTGCCTACGTATTCAGTGACAAAAATTATTATAGGATTTCTAGTCTGTTTTGTAATTTCGGAGATTTTACGATATTGGTCAAACAAGTAATGTGGTTGCAACACTAATTATTGTTATAGGTTATAATTGAAAATTAGTTAAAAAAACGAAATACAATAATAATTTTTGCCAAAAAGATACGTCAGCACCATTGTATATGTTTGTTAAACAAACGGTATTTATTTAAGCAATTGCAAACTAGTTAATTAATGACAAACAATACCAACAATCTAATAACAATTTCTCAAAAAAGAAGAAATATATGTCCGTAACATTGTATATTTTTGTAAACAAATGGTTTTAAAAAATGGTATTTGTTTAAACAATTGCAATTAGTTGGTAAATGACCAAAAAATGCCAATATCCTAATAATAATTTCCTTTAAAAAATAAAAAATATGTCCGCAGCTTATATTTGTTTAAACAAATGGTATTTGTTTAAACAATTGCTAATTAGTTAATAAATGACAAAAAAACCAATAATTTAATAACCTGCAAAAGAATGGAAGGATATGTTCGTAACTTCGTATAATTTTGTTCAATTGTTTAAACAATTTCAAATTAGTTAATAAATGACAAAAAAATATGTCAATAATCCAATAATAGTCACTTCTGCCAAAAACAATAATAAAACACGTAGCATTGTAAAATTGTAAATTTGGATTAGCCAAATGCCTGCCAGTATGTGAATATCTTTGATCAGCCCTTGATGAAATAACTGTGAACTTACAATAACTTATAACAGAGCCACTTCATTTTCGAACAAGTTGCAGTTTGATTCATTTCAATATCCACACTTCTTTGAAAGATACGTACATAGTCAAGTAAAACTAAAACGTCAATTGCATTTTATTACTGTAACTGTATCTTTTACAAATATCCAAACATTGAAATGAATCGAAAACTAAATGTTGAGAAGGGAACATCAAACTTTGACCACCAAAACATCAGTTTGGATCTTCCAGTATAACAAGCTTTAAGACGTTTTTTCAAAAAATTTCAGACGTGAGGTAATCTTAATGAATTTTCTAATCTGGTTTTGATAAACCCATCAAAATCGATCAAGGACTGCAAAAGGTATTGACTATAAAAACTAAAATTGCAATTTTTTCTTTGTAACTGTGTACCTTTTACGAACTTTCTTATATTGGGATCAATAAAAAAAAACAAAATGTTGGCAATTGGTTTCTTAATTACTCTACAGAGTGTCTCGAATATCGACCACCGAAATATCATGTTGGTTCTCTCTGTATATGCGTTCAGAATTTCTTTTTCAAAATTACAAAATCATGTGAAAATTTTGATAAATTGATTTACAATGTGCTGAAATAATCATCAAGATCGGTAAAAGATTACAAAAGTTACGTGACATCAAACTTTGTATTTCGGATATAAAAGTTCTTTAAAATTTAAACTTATATTCTAGTATTGTCTGTCGCCTTTCTATTGTTTATGCAACACCGATAAACACTATTCTAGAATTTCTTTGTTCGGTTTAAATTCCATGAATTAACATACCAAATTTCTTTTATATGCATACCTTAACTACAGATTTAATGCATACGCATTTCAGCATTTTCAGATATTAAATTCTATTATTGGAAGTCAATCACCAGTGAAAAAATAAACCAAACTCGCGGTGTAAATAACATGAGAAGCAAATCGGCAAAAAGTACAAATGAGCAAATTTGTATTGACAACAGACAACAGTTCTTCAACTTTCTGTAAAGAGGGGCGTTTATGGCAGTGGGATCGACGTCGGTCTTGAGCCTGTAGTACGCCCAGGATGTGGTTCCATCTAACGGTGAACCGTTGTACTCAAGTCCTTGTGTATAACCAACATACTTACTTAATTTGTTCAGCCGATTTCTGCCCTTTGCCAATAGGCAACAACTATAGTTGAGGTCAACCGTTAGTTATTATTGATCTGAGCTGTTGTACTCTTCTTCCTTGTCTCGGTCTTTGGACTTTATTACAGAAACCTTCTTTATGGAGCTCCGCGTTGACAGTTCGTAGTAATGTTGACACATTACAACAGTATCTTACTTTTACACATCAGTCCAATAGTTTCGAGTCCGATCTGCTTATTATGAGCACGTGTTTTGCATGTAACTGGTATTTGGACAAACGCCACTCTTAAACGGTGGGAAGAAATGAGTTTACTGTGAAAAGAAAGTGCAAAAACCTGCCTTTTTTTGTGGTAACAGTTCATCTGTGTATCATAGTCTGTATCAAAGTCACACTTTTATCTCGTGATGTCTGTTACTCCCATGTCACTACTTTCTCGGATCATTGCGTCCCGCCTTGGAGTCCTGCGAAGCTGAAAGCCTTTGATTCTTGGCAATTTCAAGGCGGGAAGAACACATTACCTGTGTACGTATTCTATTGTAATTCTGTGTATGTTTGTCAGAAATAAGTATGTCTATCTCGTCCTAGTTCAATATTTTTTCGGCTATACATCATACATGGAGACATTTATCCATTAATTCCATAGTAATTCCTTGTTATAAATTCAATACATTGATAAATACATACAACAGTTATAATAATTGAAGATGTCGGTTTAACGTACTCTCCCGAGTGGATGGTAATGTAATTGATGTGTGGGCGTAGATGAGCCGAAATGGGCTGAATTAACCTCAGAGTATAAATCAGACGCGCGGTTTGGGTGCAGTTGACGTAATAACCATACCATAAATATCGAATTTAAATACGCACACCATTAACACAATCTTAGCACTCCATCTTTCTGACATCGCTGAAAAGGCATTAAAATTTTTGAATCGGTAGATCACTTTTGCGCACCAAAATTAGACACTATTGCGCACCAAAATTAGACACTATTGAAGATTTTCACTGTCATCAAATAGTTGCTAATTAGTCGCGTACTGAAATGTCAGGCACTGTCAGTTTGGACATGACTTTACTATCTGCTGTAAATGCGTCCAGAATCTGCAATTTGGATAAATAGTACGTGAGTTGTTTTATGTATTTATTTGTTTTTCGTTACTCTCTTTTATTGACATATAACACGTATAATGGACCTTTTTATATTAGTTTCTCCAGAAAAAGTTATTCGTTATAATAGACCAAGCAATAGAGATTTTTGCGTGACAAAAATACTAGCAGGAAGCCGACGATCCCACGTCACGTGGAACAGTCCGTAGATATATTGTGAAAAATCGTGTTTTTTTTTTCGTTTTTCGCTTGAAAAACTGTACCGATAGTGCAATCTTGATGCTTTCAACAGACCAATTGTAGAGAATCAAAAGACGAAAAAAAAATGAACCCTGCACGGACTCGATTGAATTAATATTAACGGAGGAAATTTGGAAAATCCGGAAAAATCTGCGTTTTTTCAAAAATTCTTAACTCCGCCATTTTCAAAGTTGTAGCGGAGGCTTTTCGCGTGAAAGTAGCGATTGGTGGGTACTTTGAGTGTGGACAACACAGGCGTTGTCCGAATAATGCTTGCAAACATGACCGAAAACTGCCGCGCGCTCCAAACCTGTCGAGTAGTGGGAGTAAGCGGTCGACGCGGGGAAGCGCGTATCTGTAGTAATACAAGCGCGCTACGTGTTACTATATATATATATATATATATATATATATATATATATATATATATATATAGGAAAGCTGGTTAATCGACGGTAAGATATAAGGGAGAAAGGTATTTGTCGGGCAATTCCGTCATACGAAGATCGAAGATCAAAGAAGCAACCGTATACACGTGTTTCGGACTATTAGTCCTCATCAGTACGGTATAGCCAAGGAGCAAGATGGACACTCATTGGAAAAACACTCAAATGGTTCCCTATAGGGGGTGACCAATGTCGCCAATTTGGTGCTTCAGTCCCAACATCTTCAGGATTTGAAGACAAGAAGTGACGTCGCGCCGGAGGTGACTGGTACACCCCAGGTACACCATAGCCCATGGAAATTAAAGGAAAGCTGGTTAATCGACGGTAAGATATAAGGGAGAAAGGTATTTGTCGGGCAATTCCGTCATACGAAGATCGAAGATCAAAGAAGCAACCGTATACACGTGTTTCGGACTATTAGTCCTCATCAGTACGGTATAGCCAAGGAGCAAGATGGACACTCATTGGAAAAACACTCAAATGGTTCCCTATAGGGGGTGACCAATGTCGTATATATATATATATATATATATATACGTTTCCCCTCTAATCGCACACTTCCCCATCACTCGACCACTCTAGCGGGCGCGGGCGTTTTCGCTCATGTTCTCAGTAGTTTATTACCCACTTGAACGGGTCTTATCGAAAAACCAGAATAGACGTTTTGTTGCTGTTCACGTCTGGTTCCAAATCCGTTTTTTAAATTGCAATCGGACGACCTAAAACGCATCCAGCTCTCCGCAAAAATATTGCCAAAAGAATTCAAATGAGGATTGTGCGAAAACTATTAATCCGACCGAATCCAGTTTTTGCACACTTAAAGTACATGTGAATAGCTACCGCTGTGCAAACTTTCAGCTGTTAATGTTAATATTAATTAATATTAAAAATAGCGGAGTTATGAATTTAAAAAGAAGCAACATTTTTCGGTTATTCCAGCTTTTCTCCGGTTCTAATTATCCCATCAGATCGTTTGACCTGTCATTCTCTTCGTAATTTGATTCTCTACAGTTCATCCCGTTGCACCATTAAGATTGCTTCAATAGTTTTCCTTTTACAATAAACAAAGTAGAAAAAGCGCGATGTTTTGTTGATAATTGTTTATAAAAAATTGAAAAATGGCATTTTCGAGTAGGAAACATAGTGGGAATATACTACGGACTGTCCTGCACAGGATGGGACAGGCGGCTTCCTGCTAGTGTTTATGTCAAAAAAGCAATCATTGGTAGCTCTATATTGCTAGGCCTATAAGAAGTTTTGGGTGCTATAAAAAGTGCAAGTTCAAAGACAGAATTTTGATTTAACATTTCCTCAAGAGGAAACTATCAAGTTTTTACATTTAAATTCATAATGGCTTATGGAATAGTCGTTTTGGGTAAAATTAAAAATGTTGGTACGTCTTATGTTCAGATGATATACAGAGTGTCTCACGGACCATTAGAAGTTTTTGATGTTTCACCATTTGAAAATTTCAAATCAGGATCTACTCGATTTAATTTAAAATACTCTCAAGATGACTGCCACTTCCGGTTTACCGAAAGTTGATTTATCAACTGATGTTTCACCATTTGAAAATTTCAAGTCAGGATCTACTCGATTTAATTTAAAATACTCTCAAGATGATTGCCACTTCCGGTTTAACGAAAGTTGATTTATCAATTGTGTTATTCTAAGATGAAACATAATTTTTGTTTCATTTTTGTTTCCACGTATTAAAATCAGGTTTTCCTATACCTAAATGCCAAATATTTTTGATTTTGATTTTCCACTATTTTGTTGATGTTTGCGGTATAGTTTCCAATTTTGGTTCTTATTGAAACTAACAAGTTTAGTGTTTGGAGGATTTTTTTTTGTTTTTGAGATTTTCGCTGATGGTTGATTGATGGTGTGGTGAATTCATGCTAATAAAAATTCAGGATGATTCTGTGTATTTATCTTGAATAAATTGGAGTAATTAGTCAAAAGTATATTATACAGTGTCCGGAACAAATGCGAAAAAAATGTATCCTCTTCTTCTCAGAATATTAAAAAGGTATTAAAAAGGTTCTCTATTGTCAAACCCAAAATGTAAGTATTCGAATGTATATAGTACAGGGCGTTACCAAAACTATGAAAAGCTCTTCAGACAAAGTAGGTACCTACCTTTATTTTTAAAGCTATTTAAAATGTTATTCGAAAAAGTATTAGAGGTAGTCGGGTGTTTTTATTAACAATTAACCTTTTTATTATAAATTTCTCAGAAAATTTTATTCTTCATAAAAGTTTCTGGATTATGTTAAACCTAAAATACAAATATGTACTATAATGTAAGTATTTGCTTTCGTGTACCGGTTGTTACCAAAAGTATGAAAACACTGAAGAGTAAATTACGTTTATATTAAAGCTATATAAAAATGTTATTTGTAAAAAATACTTTGGAAATATTAGAGGTCTTTAAATACGAAAATATAATCACCTTCAGCGTTGCATTCACCGTATTGCCAAACAAATGAAAATGACATAAGAGTAAAGTACCTTCACCTTCAAAGCTATGCCGAAATATTATTTGAAAAAGTATTTCAAAATATTTGAAGGCATTAAATATGAAATTATAATCACCTTCGACGTTCCATATACCGTGAGATTATAATTTCGTTTTTAATACCATCTAGCTTTTAAAATAAAGGTATTTTACTTTTAAGAGTTTTTCATAGTTTTGGCAACATCCTGTACATGCAAGCAGATAATTGCATTCTAGTATTTGCATTTTAGGTTTAAGACAATCCAGAAGCTTTTATAAAGAATAAAATATTCTAAAAAAATGTTAATACAAATTTTCTCATGTGTGTCCAAGTTATTCGAATAATTTAAAACATTATTTATTGATACCTTTATAACCACAATTTAAAGACGTACCTACATAGTTTTAACGTTTCTGTATTTTTTTAATTTAGCCGTCTTTAACTTTGTTTGCTTCCCATGCCTCTTCCTCTATATTTCTTTTCTTTGTCATCTGAACACAAGAAGTACAAAAATTTTCAACTGTTAGGCACTTCTGTCTCGTGTTATAGTACATTTTCGATGATTTTGTCGGTTTTTGAAAAATTAATAAAGGTACCTGACGAATAATTTGTTAATTTTAACATTTTTTTAACTGTAAGCACAGGTTGTTGTTATTGTTGTGGCTCAATGATATCTAAACCTGATTTCTCTAGGCAATTTAGTCTTCTCATTTAGAGTTTGACCCATAAACTCTTTTCGCTTCATACTCTGCAAACCGTGTTATGGTAGTACAGTTATTAGTAAACAAGAAATTGCAAAACCAGAAATTGCTCGTAACGCCTCTCGATCCATAACTGAGAAATTCCGCCATAACTTCCGCACGGCCCGCACAAATTCCATTAGCGTTTCATTGCGATGGATTATTGACAGATGCAATTTATTTCAATCACACACGTTTGCGCCGGCAACCACCCAGCCTCCCGCGACCCTCATCCTCGCTTCTTCTAACCGGGAATTATTGCCGGCAATAATTTATAACGGATGCCGGCCACGCTGAGGATGCGTTCGATGGAAATCATTATAGGCGAGAGCCGATTACTGGACTCGCAAAAAAATGAAGATTACCATCCGTCGAGCCGGCCGGCCGGCCGGTCGTATGGCCGTACGGCCGTACCGAAGATACAAATCGGCTTGAGTTGGTAAAAATCCTGGAATCACTCAGGACTTTCGATTAGTCTACGGGGAGTGACCGGAAAATAACTATACGGACGCCGTATCACTGACATTAATAGACATATACAGATAGATGGATACTGGTTTATAACTATTATTAAGCATAACAAATAGATATGTAGGTATTTCTTGTTTTTCTTGTATTGTATATAGTGTTTTCTCAAATTGTTTTTGATCAAGAATGCTGCAACGTAACACGCCGGTCAGGATAAATTGTGTTCTTGTGAAAATCGCATATTGTTGTTCCTCTGGTTAAAAAACTAGCGATAACTACCTACTCAATGTATCATAAAAAATTTGATTCTTATTGCAATTTAAAAACAAAATAAAAATAAGACTCTTTTTGATTTATTAGAAGGACATGTTCACACTTTGTAGTAACTTTGATAAAAAGGCATGTGTGACCAGCACAATCTCCTTCTACAGGTTTTAGTTTGGTTTAACAAAAAATTCGGCCACCATATTAATTAAGTGGAGTTCAACTTGACTAATTTCTTATTCGGTCTAAATATTTTATTTTCAAGCGAAACCTTTTCATATTTTTGTGTATAATTTAAAAATAATACACATTTAGGCTGGAGTTTTCAATGCCAGTTTAAACCATGAAAGGTGTTTAGATGAGACTTAAACTGGGTATAAGTTTAGACCCTAAGCCAATGGTTTGTTATAATTAACTTAAAATAATAACATACATTTTGAAAAATCAAATGCCATTGTGCATTTTTAGTACCTACTGATTTTCTAAAAAACTCGACAATTCACAATTTCTGTCTTCAGTTTCAGATTCCACGGAATAAAAGGCATTTTGTTGTTTGCCAATGTAGTTATTTGTGTTTGATTGTTGCCTTTTTACTTTATCATACAATTACTTTATCATACATTGTATGATAAGTATTGTATTCGTGCCAAAAAAAAAAATTGAGATTTTAGCGGAGTTGTGCCCTTTTGGGTCTCCTGAACATTTTTTTCCAAGGTACGTATGTGTGCGTGTGTGTACCCGTTTTTTCATGGCCACGATTTCGGAGAAACTACGAAAGGTATCGGGACGAAACTTCATATTTAGAAGTTTCATGACCAAACAGAGCTGAAAAGCTTTCTGTTGAAAAGGGTCCAAAGGAACTGGATGTTTACTCTAAGCATTTTTCAAGGATTTTGCAGTTGAGCCGCTATTTCTGTAATTTCGTCAAAATAGTTAAATAATATATTAAACTAGAAGAAATTTTATATAATATATAACTTTTTTGGTAAAATTATTAGTTTAGCTGCATGATCAACTTCTAGTTGATCGAGATCGGGCGTTAATATAAAACTAGTTAGCCAGGATTTGACAGATATTTTTATTCTAATGACGATGTTTAGTGATTGTTGTTGATTGATATAAATATTTTAGACATGTAAAACTATTTACCGATGAATTTTATAATGTAGATGTAAACGCAATAGCTTTGTTATTATGGGAGGTTCATAAGTGATATTTTACAACCATACTTATCAAAAATTTTAATGCGTTACCAAATAATTAATAAATTCTTTCCAAATTGTAAGTGTAAAATATGTAGGTACGTACATATGAATGAACATTCATTATAATTAGTGGTTTTAACTCACCCAGTTATCTTAAACACTACATAATGGACCTGTATGTGCTTGTAATATAGTTAATTGAATTGAACATTTTTTATTGCAATATATAGACCAATTTTATTTCCCTGGTATTTATTAACCGATTTATTTGTATATTATGTAAATGGTTATTATGTAATTTTTATTTTACAATTTTAATAAATCCGTATTGTTTTCTTGTTTTGATTTCTTTTTCTATCGTTAAGGCAGAGAAATAATACTAAGAAGTATTACAGGGAAATGATAATAACACTCACAAACGCTGATGTTTTGACAATACCTACTGCCAATAGTATCAAAATATATGTCAAATCCTGGCTAACTACTTTTATTTTAATGCAGACACAACCGATCTCGATCAAATAGGATCTCATGCAGCTAAACTATTCATTTTATATATAGTATGATAAAGTCATGTGCCTGGCCACATCAGATTTTTGATGTATTAAGCGGAAACCTGACTTTTTTTGACAACATTATTATTAGATAGTACAAGAAAGACAATTTGACAGAATTGTTCAAGCATGGTTTTGATGATAATAATAATAACAAACACTGAAAAGCTCATTTTCCGAAACTTCACAGCTTACAAAACACTGTATTGGGCGACTATATTGCATTTTATTTACTTGCAAGGCAACAGTTAACCATATTTGGTAAACAAAACCCATCTCCTTGGTGTTCTTCTTTCCATGTTGTTGTTAGCATACAATCTATGTTTCACACATGTATATGTGATCCGGAATTTAATAATCGCCCTAACTGACATCCGTCGATAGTATTTACCCCTGTGTTTGAAGGCTCATAACTCTAAACTACCTAGCACCAAAAACAACCTTTATTATATAAAAAAAAATATATAAAAAAATAAATTTCTGGAAAGAAATTTAATTATTAGTGGTAAGCGGTTTAGGAGAAAAAATTGGAATAACGAGCGTTTACTTAACAATGCAAAAATTGGGTAGGTACCTACCTTTTTTTTGAGGAAACAGATTAAAATATACTCATTTGTATACAACATCATTTGGAACCTTACTTGGTAGTTATACTATTTACACATTATACTATTTATTTCGCATTATAAAAGATAACTTTATATATTTTGGATCGGACTTGATATTGGAATACAATAAGCTTAAAGTTTGGATCTCTGTCAATATGCTCGGAGTTTCATAAAACCTTTTGCATTGTATTTCCATGATAAAATATAAAAAAGTTTACCACTTTGCCACTTTTTATTTGATGCTTTTTGGTAAACATTTTGTTATTTTAATAAATTCCAAAAAAGTCCTTTCCTACATTTTAACAAGAGTTAACAAGAGTTTTAACAATCTTATTTAAACTTATTCGTTTCGATTGCTACACCAGATGATTTTTGAAAGTATAAAATATTGATATAAAATATTCATATATCTTCTTTTCTCTCTTTATCATTTTGGAAAACTTTCATCTATTAATCTTTAAACAAACATAAACAATAAACAAATATAGTGGATGCTACTTGAAAATTAGGTGCGTCATTTATATCAGAAACATTCTTTTCCATGTCTTTAATTAGCTGAGAAATGTCCTATTATATCGTAGAACACAACACGGCTTACCAGCTTATGTCTGATGCACGTGCTTATCATTCCAGCATAGGCCGACAGAGCTATCTAGCATTATTAACAATCCACCTGTGCTGTAAGTACGTACCGCATTGGCATCGAATAGGCCTCTGACTAGCTTGCGATAGACGTACCGGCAAGCCGGGCTCCGGTTCATCCATTTATCAAGAGCGACAGGCATGAATAAATTAACATTGTCTTATGGGGTTCCGAACAGCGGGATTAAAATGGCATTAAGTGATTTATCATAATGCGCCCAGGAGAGATAGAGATTCCAATATCCGCGTTTTATTACCAAACGACTGTTCCCAACTCGAGTACAGCCGCAGATATTGTATATAAATGTATAGGGTAGACGTAGAAGTTTTCCTTGATTAGATATGAAAGTGGATAATTAAATGGATAATAACTATTTTTTTAACATTTTTAATATATTTTCTTATTATAATTTTTATTTTTTGGTTTAATTGTATTTAATAAATTACCATTTACATTTGGACATATAAGAATATGATTTAAAACATCAAATTTTGTCAGCAAAAAGAAATCTTTGATACACTGTTCTTTTTTACCAAAGCCAAACAAATGTCATTACCTACTAATAATCCTAATAATAATGTTTATTTTAGTTTAACGAAACTAATAATTACAATAAACTAGGTTTCCTTAGTATGTACTAAACTTATCAACTACTTAAAATCAGCCAGTACATTAACCAGACATGATGATTTAAAAAACATTTTAATATTTATTTGGTCTTTTATTTGTTGTCTCAAATAATGCAATTTTTGCAATGGGTGTCTTCAAACTATTGTTTCTCCAGGTATGATAATTATAGCTTTTCATCTATCATATCGCTTTTGTCAGATAGTAAATACGGTACTGAGTAAAAAGTTTAATGTGGATTTATTGTTTCTTTTTTCAATTCGTAAGAAAGTTACAGCCGTTTGAAATATTAACAGAATAGTATTGTAAACAGCTCTAACTTTTTAGTGAATTGAAAAACCAAATAAGTCCGTATAAAGTTTTTAATTAGAATTAAATTTGTTCTAAAACATCAATAAATACAAGGGAAAATGGTTATTACGTAAACTCGTCAGTAATATAGAATCAACTAAAGAGGCGAATGATAATTAAGCCACACAACTAGATTTCTTGTTTTTAAGAAATATATTCTTTTGAATTTATGCTTTTGGATCAAAACATATTTCTTTGATGCCAACAATATTTACTTCATTGTACAGTTTTGTTGCTTGTAGAGGTTAATTTATTTGGAATATTTATTTAATTCAAATAAATATATTGGGATACAAACAAATATTACTTTCCTTTAAATTAATATTTTTGTTTTGATTTAAAAAAACGTTTCTTTACAGAGTTTGATTCAAATATTTATTATAGAAATTTATTTCCTTCAAAGAAATATTTTTGCTGTGACTTAAAAATAGGTTTACTTCCACCAAGGAGGTCATATTTTGATTCAAATAAATATATTTTTAGTGTGAATACTTCATCCACTGTATTGTTAGATGGCGCTGTAAGCACTCTCCTCGCAGTTCGGCCTTATCTTGAGTATAAATAGTACCTGGTGAAAGCCTACCGCTCAGTTGATGTCATTCGTCTGGCTAAATTGCTAAAAAAAGCCGTGTGGTCGGCAGTATAGAGCACAGTGCATGTAGGTTCAAGTTCCGATTCCGAATCAGCGTACACTTTACTACCCTAACCTTGACTATATGTAGGTTTGGGAAAACTAAAAGGCGGTGACACGTGGAGATTTTGTTCTACTGTACCCCCCGAAAAGTTCTAGTCAATAATAGGTCCACATTAATTCCTTCAACAAACTATTAATTTCTTTAATCAATAAACTATTTATCGCAACCTTAAAATATCGCATTTTAACTCAACCAACAATTTCGTTGGTTGAAAATGGTATAATTCTTTCACTCAACACAATCATAATTATTATAAATCTCGTTCGTTATAATACACAAATTTAACTAAAAAAATAAGTTGTTTGACACAAATTGTTACATATACTATTGATTATTGTATTATTATTATAATAAGAATGTTTTAAGATATTCTTATCTACGACATCAATGTACATTGAGTTGCCTATATGTTGTACATATGTTTGTATGGGCTTGTGTATAGTTGTGGCTGATCTAATAAAACAGTCTAAGGTCGAACCTTGTTTCAATAAATTCTTTCTACCAAAGGTTCTTTCTACCAAACAAATATTTTAAAAAAATGCATTTTTATCTGCAAAGAAATATTTCGTTGCCTCTGTTGAAACACTAGATTTCTTTGAGTCAATGCATATTTATTTGAATTAAAAACATTTTCTATCTGTGCAAGTGAGGATAATTTTCTTCTTTAGTTGAATCAATGAATAGTTTATATGGCTTTATTTGTTTCTTCATTTGTTCGTTCTATTTATTTTTATTATTTTCAATTTTTTTTACTTACCTACATTCTTTATTTTTATTGTTGTAATAGTAAACGTTTTCGCATTGTTTCACATTGTTTTATTTTTCTTTGTTTCGTTTACATGTCAAACGGTTGTAACTTTTTAAGAATTTGAAAAGAAAAATATGTCCATATGAAAAGTGTAACTCAGAACTCAGAGAACATTAGTTGCTGCCCAAAAAAGTTGCGAGAAAAAAGTGGGACACTTGTATATTTATTTATCAGTTTCCATATAAGAAGTGAATAATGTGTACAATATTTTACTTATTTAAAGACAAAATGACAATTCTTAATCTAACCCGTTCCTTTTTTAATTTAAAACCCGGTCATCGAATATCACAAAAAGAACTGTTTAAAAAAAAGCGAATGCAAATGCATTCAAATGTAAAATGACGTTTGCGTACTGCTTTCGTATATTTTGGTAATCTGAAGTGGCCCTTTTACCGAGTATCGTATTCATGCCAATTCATGCTGCTCCTTATTGTATGTTAAATAATTAGGGAATTTATTATTATTTTATTACATTTACATATTATATACTAAAGTGAGTATCTGATATAACGTTCCTTGTTTACCGTGCAAGAAACTTATTGTGTCAATGCTAGTTAAACCTTTTGCCCTTGTACTAGAATTCTGAGTGCTCAATTTTGCTGTAATTGTATTTTTTATCGTTGTTTGTACCTAAAAAATATTATATTGCTGCAATAATTTTTTGACATAAGGATATACTAGCTTTCGATAGCTTATGGTTCCAGTAGTAACATATTAAAATTAATTAAAATGCTTAGAATCATAGTTAATAGGACAATATGTATTTAATTAAAAACCATTAAAAAATTTGCCCGTCAGACTTTAATCCTTCATTTCTCGAATCTCACTCACTTAATCGCAAAACTAAAAATACCACATTGTAGCGGAGAAAATTTACTATCAAAATGATTCGAGAACCTATAAGAGAAAATGAACGGTTAATTTACTATATATGTTACGGCTAAAATGGATACTTGGCTAGTTTCAAAACTAACTAGCTATTTGCAAACGAACTAAAAGCGCCGTTATTTTGAAGGATTTTGCCCTTTGTTGCAAAATAGCGGGTAAACAGCAGCTACTTTACAAACTAGTTGGTTAGTATGCAAACTATATATTCGTTTTGGTTAATGTCGTTATTTTATACTATTGTTTTAATATTAACCAAGTATTTTAGATTGTTTGTATAATAAGCATTTATGACGTTGGCTAATATGATAACATTAATCGTTTTAGTCACCCAAAATAGCAAGATTCCTGGCTAGTTTATAAACTGAATGAACTGCCTGTAACAATAGTTTACTTCCACTGTAAGTGTGAGGTTATGTAGAAAGTAGCAGGTTGTTTGTGTTTGTGCACGATGTGAAGGATACCGAAATTACCCTTCGGGCTGCAGTTGGGTGTACTGCAGTCTCGGGATACACTCAGGGTTACGTTAGTTAATGTACCAAAAGGTGTATTAACAAGAAATGTAAATGTGTAAGCTCTGAACTAACATGTAACAGTAAATGCCACCAAAGCGAAGACTGCGCTAATAAACAAATCTTGTTACTTTTTCATAATATTATAAATAAAGTTTATACCTAAATGAAATTGAAATGTATCGTATTGCTATGAACCTAACCTACCTAGCCACAGATTCTTTTTTGATTTTGTAGACAGTTTGCATACTAACCAGCTAGTTTGTAAAATGCGGCTGGTTACCCACTATTTTGCGAGAATGAGCAAATTCCTTCAAAATAACAGCGCATTTAGTTAGTTTGCAAAATAGCTAGTTAGTTTTGAAACTAGCGAAGTATCCATTTTAGCCGTAACATATACAATTATACTTGATTCAACTAGTTTTTGGCAATTCCAGGTTAAACAATCGTTTGACATTAGAACAGACATTTCTAATGTCAACCAATCATCAAACAATCGTTTGACATTAGAACGGGGATTTCTAATGTCATCTGAACGGTTAACGTGTAATCGCAAAAACATACTTAAATCAAATTATACAAAATTCGCTGACAGGACAACAAAGAATTGAAGTTTTAATGACGATTGGGTATAGAGAACTTTTCAGGCACATAAGCCAATCCATCAGCAGAATAGAAAATTATAAAAATAATCTCGGTATAGAGTGAAAAATCTTCCAAAAACTGGCCGCCACAATGCACAACTTACTGAAGATGTGCAGCTTGATGTAGGCGAAACACCGCTTTAGAGCAGAAAATAAAAAATGATTTGGTTAAAACTTGTAGAGAAGTTTGCCCGCTATAACTTTGATAATAAATTTTGTTTATTTTGAATGTACCGGAAGGACGATACTTTCATTTTCTATTCCTGGTCATTTGTAATAATATTAATCGACATAACATCTAAATAGTTTGATATTAATGTCATTTTTGTTTCTTTTCAGCTTAAAGATGGTGCTGGTACTAAATGGCGTCCTACAGGAAGAATGTCCGATGGACACGAGGAGCCTGTACCATGCGCAGCCTGTATATAGAGATACAGCGGCTCAATTACTGGCGATCCCTAATAAGGTCATCGGCCCTGTCGGACTCCTTTACGTGCTGCAACGAGAGATGGCAGCCACCGTACCCCACGACAGTGAGTAGAGAAATAGTAAACCGCTCTCTCATGTACGATGAGATAATTAATTACCCACATTATTCCACGCAACTTCTTGTCACTTAAGTTCCTAATTGTTGGCGTATGAATGCGTAATGCATGAATATCGTCGTGGCTAATTGTTGATTTGTTTCTTGTTGCAGAAAACGTTAATATTCTTGGATCTGGCGATGCGACCACTTGTATCATAGTCGTAGTTAGGCACTCAGGTGAGTTTGATTACTTGGAAGTGTTATAGGCAAAATTGCATTAGGATTATTGGGGGAGTTCAATAGTACTATTCGAGGAGAATTTTTGCTTTTTATTTTTTTTTGAGAATAGTTCCTATTACCTAAGATGTATTTACATAATCGATTTGTAATAGTGACAGTAATAGTGCTGCTATGACTTTATTCCATCTGTTTTCACTTGAGACGACTTTCAAGTAATGAAAGTGCTATTGGCTGTGTCTAGGGTTACCATATTTCTTGGAGTAAAAAAGAGGACACCGAAAGTTTGGAAAACTGAACTTTTTATTAGTTTATTCATGTATATTAAACAGTTCACAACAGTTCAGAACTATATATAACGTTTTTATTTGAAACTGCGTTTTATGGAGGTAGAACTGGGTCTTAATGGAGATTTTCATCAGCTTGTGGTCCGAAAAAGTGTCTGCGTCCGGTCATAGGAGCGACCGAATTTGGTTCCAGAAAACTTATCAGGTTATGGGAGCTGTCCGCTAATTGGAGGTGTCCACAAGGAGAGCTTTCACTGTATAGAAGTCTTCTCAAATTTTTTTACTTTTCTTCAGTTTTTTGCCAAAAAGTCTTAAAACTATGCATTTTTGGACGTAGACCTCTATACACAAAAATAAAGTACACTAAATTTTCTATAAAAAGCGCCCTCAAGTGTATTTTTTGGTTGAATGGCTTGGCCGCTAGAGCGCGCTGAAAGAAGGAAAAATTTTCCTACTTTATGTAATGTGCGTGTAATTACAAAAAGCTTACATTCTGAAAAAAACTACATTAAATTCCCTACAAATTGCATAATTTAATCAGTTATTTTGGCCAAACGTTGAAAGCTCTAAGTCAAGCCCTTCACTAAAGATTAAGTATAAACCTAAATTATTTATTAAAAACTATATATTTGCTCTTTTTAATTAATACTTAATGTATTATATATTTATATTATATACTTATGTATTTTTTGTGTTTTTTTTTATTAGTTAGTCTGCGACGCTTAGCGGCTGTTAACTTAGCGGCTTCGCTTAGCTTAATATGACATAATATATCAACCCGATCTTAAGGCTACACGGTTTGGCCAAAATAAGTGACTAAGATGTGCCATTTATAGGGAAATTAATGTAGTTTTAGCACAATCATAGCCTTTTTAACTAACTCGAAAACTGGGTTTCACACTAAGTAGGAAAATTTCGCGTTCTTTGATCTTTAATGTACTTTATTTTTGTATAGGTTGGTATACCTCGAAAAATGCATAGTTTTATCACTTTTTCTCAAAAAAATTAAAAAGGTTTTTTCGCGATTTTCGTTGTGAAGCCACATCCGTGGGAAGTAGCAAAGTTGAAATTCGAATTCAACACGCCAAAAAACATATAGAATGAGAGAAAAAAATATATTTTTTCCTGGAACAGGCACCCTCGGGAACGATTTGACTGGACTAACAGTGCATATAAGAAATGGACGAAGAAATGGATAATTCTCAGAAACTCGCTCCGACAGTATAGTTTTTGCGAATATTCACTTCCTAGAAAGGTTGTTTAGGAGAAATAATTTTTTTTACACCGCTTCTCTCAATGCGCCCTAGAAAATAATTAATTGTGGAATGAAAGTATACATTACCTTATCTTTTTGTCCGGTATTAAGTTATTTATGATTTTGTTAAAAAAGAGGACATTTCGAAAATCGGAAAAGGATACCGGACCCGGACATGACCCCTAAAAGAGAGGACTTGTCCGGTTAAAAGAGGACGTCTGGTAACCCTAGCTGTCAGTTCCCTTTGATGTCTTACGTTGCTTATTAAGACAATATTGAGTAACCAAAGGTGTAAAAATTGCAACCAATATTTTCAAAAGAATGGCTGTTTTCAAAAAGACTTGCAAAACTTACAGCCAAGTCATCAAAGCTAAAACAAGGGAAACCAATCGAAATCTTGAAACTTTTGAGGTGTTTACGAAAAACAATAATATTTACGTAAAGTAAAGAACGCTTGTGTCTATAAAACCTATATATTATGATACCTAAATGACGAATGCCAAATGCCAAATTAGCAGGGATGTTAAATTACGGCAATTAATTTGTTTCGTAAATTACCGTTGAAATTAAAATTATTAATTTCAAATATTAAATTACCACGTAAATAAAAATTAAAAATGGTAAATTACGTTGGCTTAAATTACCGAGTAATTAAAAGTTCTAAATGGTAAATTACGTTGGTTTAAATTATCGGGTAATTAAAAATTCAAAATGTTAAATTAAACCGGCGTTAATACCGATCACTGTAAGTTATGAATGCTAGTTATGTTAATAAAATAGTTTGGTAAATAAGGCATTATTTTGTAGATAACTAGCAATCTGACTAAGGATGTTAAATTTCCGTAATTATTTTCTTCAGTAAATTACCGCTAAAATTAAAATTATTACTTTCAAATTTAAATTACCTCGTAATTAAAAATTGCGATTGGTAAATTATATTTTCTTAAATTACCGGGTAATTCAAAATGATAATTTACCGACGACAGTAAGTTTTGTAAAAAAAAATTGGGTACTGCCTTTATAAGTCATTATATTGTAGATAACCACCAATCGCTTTTGTTGATTTAAGTAATTCATTATTAACATGAAAGCAGGAACACAATAAAATACTTTTTATACCAGCAATTTATAAAATGGACAGTCTAACAGCATAATAACCTTGATAAAGCAACAAATAAGTTTTTCGTTGCAAAGTTAATCGTTAGATCCTGTTAGATCCTGTCTATTTAGATAATATAATCCTTAATTTAAAAAAAAGAATAAAGAGTTTTACTCCCAACTACAGTATTAGACGTTATTAGTATTAGAAGTATTAGAATTTTCAATTTAATTCGTTGCAGAAATAAAAAAAAATGTTAAGTTGTTCTAATACCCAGTATAGTATTCGTCTACGCAAATTAAACTGAGATTGATATTTTATAAATAAGTCAACGCTTAAAAATTCCTAGAGTATAAAAATGTTATGTTTCGATTCAAAACATGTGCACTAAACAAAACACGTTTCAAATTCTCGAAGCGGACCGGCCGGCTGGACAAAAACGTGTTCCATTATGGCTGTAAAATAACTACGCCGAATGTTGGTCGAATATTTGACGAAAACATACTCATACCGTCAATGCTCCACAGGAAAATACTTTTTTTTGTCGAAAGAAATTGTTTTCGAGGCATAGTACGAGATGTCTTTTTATATTTCACTTTCGACAAGGAAATAATATCCTTATACGAAGTATGCACATGTTTGTTTTTGCTGCATTACCTACGCGTTTCGGAAAATATAATAATATGAAATGAATAAGGAATATATTGTTGAATAATAACTAATTTGATCCATTCCATATCATATTAAATATCCGAAGTTCAATAATTATAGTATAAAATACTATAATTTATTACCGACTCACAAAACGACAACGCTCGGTTTCACAAACAATAATCACATTTTATCCGGATCACCAGAACATTTGCTTAAATCATGAATTTAATAGTTGGTAGATGGCTTCTGATTTAAAATGTGCATTATTGGCTTCGCTGAAATGAGTTGTTAAAAATCCGGAAATTACCATTAATGACGGTAATTAATTTAGTAATTTACCCGACAAATTACGCTCTTACATCCCTAAGTACCTCCCAGGCAAAGCACAAACAACAGTGCACTGGTCGACTGGTTAGGAGTGTTGGGGTACATTCAAGCAAGTACTGATGGAAGGTTTTTGAAATTAATTTATAAATTCCGGTAAATTAACAACTATAATTAAAATTTTCGATAAATTACTAATAAATTACCAACGGTAATTTAAATTGACGTTAAATTACCATCGGTAATTTAAGCCGTAAATTACGGTAATTCAAAATCGGTAAATTACCATTAATTACGGTAATTAATTTGGTAATTTACGCGGTAAATTACGTTTTTACATCCCTGCAAATTAGCCATTTTGCTTGCATTATGGTAAGCACTTAACGATGTAGTCTATACCGGAAGTGTACCGTAGGTTCGGAATCCTAGCGTTAATACGCGTTGTGGAGATATGAAATTTTTACAGTGATTTTCTGATGTAGTATTGCATATTGGAAAGTATATAAAAGTAATAAAATATCAAATAAGGAAATTATTCTTTTTGGTATGCATTATTATTTTCTGAAACTGACTTTTCAAAATAGAACATAAAAAAGTAGAAAGGTTTTACCTATGAACTTAGTTTGAATTATTTATCGTTTTTACGTGATTTCAAACCCGCGATTTAGAAAAAGAAATGGTTTTTCTAAGACACCCTCGACTTTACCGTTTGATTCATGTGTTTTTTACGTCCTATATCACCTGTGGTTAGTTTCTATTGCAAATAGTTTTTTTCTAAACACTAACAAAAATTTTCATTAGTGGGGCATGCTTGCTCCTTAACAGATCATTTTTGCAATGAACTTCGGTGAACGTTTTGCAAATGGAAAACAAAAATTCTCCCATAGACACACAGATAGAAAAGATCTTTTGTGTTGAAGAATTATTATTTTGCATTTATTCTTTTGGATCAAAACATATTTCTTTGGAACAAAAAAATGTTTACTTTATTGAATGCTCTAGTTTATTTGCTTTGTAGAGATTAATTTATTTTTATTAACTATTTTATTAGTGAAATAAATTACTAGGCTAGAAACAAAAATGATCTTCCTTTAAAGTAATATTTTTTGTTTTGATTAAAAATACGTTTTCTTTCCGCCAAAGAAATTTAATTTGGTTAAAACAAATACATTTGTATACAACAAGAGATTTCTTTCTTGTAAACTAATATTTCTGCTTTGGTTTAAAAATAACATAATAATAATAAACATAAATTGTTTGACACACAAACGTCCATTGTACCAAACAAGTATTCCAAAAAATTGCATTTTTATCCGCATTTGAAATAGGATACGAAATATTTCTTTGCCTCTATTGAAACAACAGATTTCTTTGAGCCAATGCACATTTATTTAAATTAAACAAAATTTTCTATCTATGTACGTCAAAAATAATGTGTGTATCTTGTGTGGATAATGTGTGTATCAACAAGAACTGGAAATTTTAGGTCGACTAAAATGCAAAACTTATTTTCCATTACTGCAATAACTGAATATATTGTCTATAAATTCTCTCGAAGATCAAAGACATTTTTCTGGTACACTCTGTATAGTAGAACATTCTGATCGTCACAAAAATCGCAACATTGTTATTGAAATTCTGAAATCTAAGATTTTATTTTAATAATGTAATGCTGGATTTAACAATAACTTCATTTTAGTCGATTTTATAGTATAGGTATGAATTGAATTCGCATTCAATAAATAAGATTATTTTTTGACGTTTCTTAAAACCAATGAAATGCTTCTTTATTTGTCACAAGGGTAAGTTTCAACCAATTATGTCATTATTATAGTGGGAATAAATCTCTTGTGATTATTCTCGGGAATAATCACTGTAGCTTTTATTTGCCTAGCAACTGTCAGATACTTGTCAAAATAATTACTTAATTGTGTCAACGCGAAATGGGTGAAAGTCATCGGTTTAGTACCTTTTCTAATGCAGAAATTACAAAAAAGATTTTAGAAACTACTTCGAAAAATACTCTAATAAGTAATCAGTCTATATGGAGACAATTTAAGACCTTCACCAAACAAAGAAATTATTTTCTGGATCAATCTACTACAACAGCTACTCTGGCATTGATTTTAAAAGATTGGGCTAATAACATGAAAAGAAAAGACGGAAATGATTATAAAGAAGCAGTAATAAAGACAATGTGGAATAAAACGGCAAAATTAGTTCAAGAACTTGACTTTAATAAGTATAACAGGTCCTTTGATCCTTTCCATGATACAGAATTCAGAAATGCTCGGAATGCAAGAGATGCAAAAAGAAAAATTTTACAAAAACATCCTGAAAAGCACAAACAAAGTTCTGTGGCACTTTCTAATACAGAATTGTTGCAAATTTTTAACTATTGGGACGAAGATACACCTTGTGGATTGCAAAGAAAGTTTTTTCACGTTGCATCGTATGAACTAGCTTGGAGGGGAGGAGAAGCTACGAAATGTTTAGTTCATTATTTTAAAAAAGAAACCGACATAAAAAGATTAAATACTGGCCGCATTGAATACAATCCCATCTTTACAAAAACTGCACAGGGTGGAGCACAAAGGTGCGCTAATAGTAAATGGTTGACTCCAAACATAAATAACCCAGATATTTGCCCTGTTCGTCTTTTTGAAAAACTAATGAGTAAACGTGAAGAAAATATTAAAACCGAACGCTTGTTTCTTACTCCAAATCCGGCTTGGCAAACTCATGGTTTTTGGTATAAAAACGTTCCTGTGGGAATAAATTCCATTTCAAAATGGATGAAAGAATCCGCAGAAAAAGTAGGTCTAGACACAGTTACTCAAAAAATAACTAACCATTCTGCCAGATCAAGTGCAGTAAGTAACCTTTCAAAAGCTGGTGTAGGAGAACAAGAAATAATCAAGGTCACGGTCATAATTCTGCAAGTTCGATTAAACCATACTTACAATTGAACCAAGAACATCATTCAAATATAATAAATAATCTTAGAGAAAATACGCAAGAGGAAACACTTAATATAACAAGCAATTCCAAATCCTCAATAAATAATGAGTCTCGAAATATTTTTAATAATTGCGTTTTTCATTGTACTAATTTAAATTGTTAATTCTTTTAATATATTCACAATGTGTCAACGATATTTTCATATATTGTAAGTAATAATTAATTAAATTAAATTTTTCAATAATTTTATTATAGTTTTATTGATCTTTTTTATTGTAAAAATTTGTGAATCAAAAAATAATCTAGTCAAATATAACTCGAGAGTTCCATAAATTAGAAAATAATTTGACAGATTTTGTTCAAACTTGTTGCCATTTGGCAATAGTCACGAGAGCCCGCAGGGCTCGAGTTTTCAATAATTTTATTATAGTTTTATTGATCTTTTTTATTGTAAAAATTTGTGAATCAAAAAATAATCTAGTCAAATATAACTCGAGAGTTCCATAAATTAGAAAATAATTTGACAGATTTTGTTCAAACTTGTTGCCATTTGGCAATAGTCACGAGAGCCCGCAGGGCTCGAGTTTTCAAACAATCTGTCAATTTATTTTCAATTTATTCTCACTCTCTTGTTATATTATTACTGAGAATATTTATGACAGCTTAATGCTTTATTACAACAGATAGTGACGCATGTAAACAATAAATAAAGAAAAACACTATTTACACTAGCTTATAAGTTTTCCTTAAGAATTGCATCTATAGAAAAATGTTAATAAATAAATAAATAAATACGTAATTTGATTGCACATTTAAAGAATTCACTGCGTAATTTTTAAAAGAAAAAAAACGTCGATTTTTCAACAACTTCCCATACCTACATCTTTCAACATTTTTATAAAATTCCTTTCTCTTACGTACCCACATTTCGATCGTTTAAAATGACGTATCATTTGCTGTGATGAGCTTAATAGTTTTGGAGATATCGAAGAAAATATGAGTGGAGGACAAGATTAAAAGTTTTGGAATGTCTCATTTTTCTTGAAACGTTTTGTCTAGCGATTGACACGATTTTAGAAAAACTAACCGCATTGAATCTTTTAAAAAATGAAAGACAATACGAACAACTTACATATTTTTCCCCAAAAAAGTTGGATAAAACATTTAATTTTGTATATCACCGGTTCATATTGGTCTACGCTATCAAACTTGTTGCCTTTATAGATATCTCCAAAACTATTAGGATTATCAAAAAAAAGACACATCATTTCAAAGAAGAGTAAAATGGGTATCCTACAAAAACGGATTTACTTAAGAATGTGGTTAAAATGATGGTTAATAAAACGGTTCCGAAAACGTTAGGCTGTATTTTCTATTTTAAATGACGATATTTTGAACTACTTGAAGTAGATTTAAGAAGATTAAAATAAATCGTAATTGCATCTGTCATCCATCAGTGCAGGTTAAGAATTGATCATGGTCTCGTACGTGACCAATAGATATCAATAAATGGTCATAATTGCAGGTCGATTGCGCATCAAACGAGCACATGGATATTATCAACCGAAGCGTCGTTGTCCGGTAATAATATTCGTCAGTTAAAAGTAAATAGAGGAGGCAATACCAGTCACCGAGAATAACTGTTATTATCCAATAATAATAAAATTTTACGCTAACGGCCCGTCCGTTTGTTGTCCTTAGGTTAATACGCATGGGAAAACATCGAAAACGTGCTGACAGTATTAGGGAAGTGGTTACTGAAATGGAGTGAGTGGAGGTGTAGTGTGCACTTTCCAAACATGACAGCCACGGCATTTGCAGATACGGTTTGCGACATAAATTGGTTCAGAATGATATATTGAATATACCGATCTCGATCAAATAGAATCTCATGCAGCTAAACTATTAATTTTATGTATAGTATGATAAAGTCATGTGCCTGACCACATCAGATTTTTTTTATTGTAATGGCATTTCACAATTCTCGTGATATTCTTTACAATGTGCCGAACAAATCATAATAATAAAATAAAAAATTTAGGCCAATGTTATCAACTAGTGTAATCTTCTGTTGTTAGTCAATGTATTTTGATGAAAATCTGTATAATTGAATTAATTATATATTAGGAGCAGACTTTCTATATGGACTTTGCCCAACATATGAATTTTTCAGAAATAGAGCAAAACTATTACAAGTTTGTAGTTAAATTTATAGATAATATAATTTTTACGAACATTTGAAGTAAAATCATATAATTATCATATCAAGATACCAAAAATCTATATTAGATATTTTCCGAAATAAACGCAAACATTTGTTGGACAAACTGCATTTAGTTTGTCAGTCTGGAATCAACTGCATTTTGTTTGTCTGCTAAGTAAACTTCAGTGACTTGATGTGATGCGGTGTTAACATAACATAAATAGAAAGAAAAATATTACTTTACTTTATCGTACATCCGTAGTATAAGCAGGTGCTTATGTTTCACTTGTTTGATGTCTGACTCAAAATCTTGTTCATTAAGGAAATTAGGTAAAGCAGAACTTTTGTCTGCAGATTCCCTCTTTGCCATCCGAGTATAGAAAACACTGGTATTTCAATAGGTTTGTTCCAACACGATGCAAACACCGGTCTGGTATCGTGTTGTGTGATGAATCGGTTATGTAACAATAGACCCGATGTTCGAAAGTAGTGTTGAGACATCTGCACTGAATTTACAGTAGGAATAGTAGGTTTTTTTGCCCTGCGACTATCAGTGTAATTTTACATCTCAATTGTATTTTTACATTTTCATTGTATATTTACACTGTGATTTTACAAGAATTTGGCTGAAATATTACACCGATTTTAATGTAATTTTAAGTGATATATGGGGCAATGCGTAATATGTGAACATCAATTTCAATGTAATTTTAAATTAAATATGAAGTAATGCGTAATAATTTTACATCTATTTCAGTGAAAAAAAAATATTCAATGAAATATGCAGTATTTTTGATTTGTATAATTTTATTCTGATCTTGAGTAGATAGTAAGATTATCTATCATATAATACAAAAAAAAATCATGCACACAGTCAAATGTTACAATAGTACGGTCAAACAAAATGGTATAGATAAAATAACTTGTAAAAAAATAGATATGTAGACGTATAAAATAGTATAAAGTATAAAATAGTTTGAGGGACATAAAGATACAATAAAACTACAGAGAAGCAATTAATAAATACTTAGCGTACGCAAATACTTAAACATAGAAAACACACGGATAAATATACAAATGCACTTCGGTCAACCATGAACACACATACTCGTTCACTCTTTTTCTGACAAACACACTTGGTGCAAAAATGTTCCGCATCTGTATCTGTAAGAACAAGGCAACATATTAGACATATTAGCACATTGTCTTTCTGTTGGTATAAAACCCTTCAATTTTAAAGCAAATTTTCACAAATAAACAATACAATAGGGTATTTGACTATTTTTGGAAAACCATCTTAATGTGTTTATTCCTTCACTCTACATTGTAAAAGCATTATTTTTTGTAATTATTTCCTCAATATTTCATAAAAATCAGCGATAAAAATTGAACCACAAAAAGTCCCGCCAAAACGATACTTTCTGTTGTGTGACGTCACCGGTTAGTGATGTCAAGATGTCAAGATGATGTGATGTCAAGATGTCAAATCGGCCCATATGGTCTGTCAGCATCGGCATCATCGCCGTTTGGTAATTGTGTTGTACGATGTGTTGTTTTCAGAATTTCTACATAAAAATGGGTTATAAATGGTGTATAAATCCACAATGCAGAGATACGTCAAGAAAAACTCCGGATAAATTATTTGTAGCTGTTCCGCAAGATTTGAAACTGCGAAGAAAGTGGTTGGCTCGTAGAAATCCAAATGAAATAAATAGCCGCCAATACAAGTGTTTTCTGTGGTAAAGATTACTTCGACATAAGTAAAACTGACTAGAATAAGTTATCTATCGTATTTTCGAAAGGTATTATCTGATCTGACAGCTGAAGGTTAGGGCTATCCTAACCTACAAAGTTGTGCTTACATGACGCTTTCGTGCTATTAAATTCAAATGGGAGAAGCATAAAAGCGCGTTCGGATAACCCGGTATTTTACGGTGAGAGTGACGCGCTGCATAATAGGCGGACTAACGTCATACGGCGTTTATCTGCATATAAGAGAGAGACAGCCGACCCAAGTTATCTGAGCATTGCTCTCCCCATACCATACCCTGACAAACCGAACGCGCTCTAAGGCGGACTAACGAATGACATCACTGGAGACTGACCCAATTACAGAGCGTTTTCAATCACGTGATAGGACGTGAATAAAATTCAATTTTAATTTTGGTTTTTCATAGAAATAAAGCATTTTTTTTTTTGAAAAGTAATAACAAATAGTTTTCTTAAACTGTAATCTATTAGGATGACTATAATACATGCCATATTTTTAATACAGTCAAATACCCTATTGTTCTGCAATGTGACATGGTATTTTAACCTACACCTACATGGTATCTAGATAAGTTTTAGTTCACTGTATCATTGTTACTTACCGGAGACAGAAATACAACGCGCTCAACTACATATTGCACTCGATGGTGTGCGTGCCGGCGTTCGTTTGCAAAACAGCTGATCAAACGTAGCGCATGCGTCTGGGCGTTACAATATCAACAAACCCGCTACTATAATAGTAAAATCACAACATACGTTGTAATTTTTCGTATTTAAGGTATATTTCCATTGTATTTTTACTAGAAGATCATTGTAATTGAAATAAAGCAGCAATATCGCTGTAATAGTACACAGACTTGTAAAAATAATAGGAATTACGTGCAATTTTTATACTTACCACATTTCTATTGTAATTTTCACAATGATTTATGTGTAATTTTACAGCTATTTTTCTCAGTGTACACATAGAATGTCAAACAGTTTTTAATGATTAATATTACACATGAGACATGACAAAATGCATTTAGAACCAATATTAATGCACAAGATTATAGCCACCGAACCTTTGGTCGAAAATTTAAAATTTTGGACTAAGAGCATATAGAAACTCTGCTCCTCATATATAATTAAATATTATCCAGTTATTTAAATTAGTTTAAGCTTATCAGACATCTTCACCTTATGTATAAAAACAATATTTGCAGTAAAACAACTTTACACCGTAACAAATGATAATAATGCCATTATTTCTGTTATAGACCAATTCTCCCAGACTCTCCTAGAATAATATTTAACAACTTCCAAGTATTAAGACATAAATTTCTAATAGCTTTGGATATTGATCAGCCATATCGAAAAAAAAAGAAGCAACACACTTACATCTCTATCGATGTTATCTATATCGCGCTGTCGTGTTCAGAATGGCCAATCAGGCTACAGAATGGCCACGGTGAATTATCATCGAGCAGCGCTGTCGAAATGACCGTCCATTAAATCATTGCCTTAATTTCCGTGAAAAATCGATATCCTCGGCGAATGTTAACAATAAATATTTATTAACGAACTCGTGACGCTCCGATTGTACTTATTTAGTACATTTTTGAAATAGGAAATATGTGGGAGGGCAAGATGCCCGGATAGATAACAAGCATCGGCTGTGTAATCTGTACACTGGACGGTACCTATAATTGTAGACTGCTGACTATGGAAATTACTATACTCATTGGTAGGTTCGCGCCGTATCACCGTACCTCGAAAATGCCGTGAAAATAAAGCATTTGAAACAATGCGAGTGCAATGCCTAATTTAATTATGCGATAAATTACAGTCGTATTAGTTTATTGAAGTTCAGAGTTGGTTTGGAATTGATTTGGTTTGGATTCGTTCATGGAATTCTTTTTTGCTATACTTTAAAAAAGAGGTGAATTAATCTAACTACACAAATATAGCGAAATTCAAAGTCAATTTGACTTTCTGATATAAAAGCAAAGATAGTACAAAATCAATTATTTATTGGAAGTATTCCAGTAAAACATTTTGGTATTTTGCCCCAATTTCTGGAATCGTACCATGACAAAGACTGTTCTTCGAACAAGGAACAGAAACAGAGGAAGATAAAGACATTTGTCCACTTTCAAGAGAATTTTTATTTCTGTTCTTGTCAACCAGAAAATCATATTTATTATAATCAAAAAATTTATTATTATAATTCAAAACTTAATAGTTTTGGTCCAAAATCTATACATTATTTCCCTGAGAATGAGGGAATCTACAATAGGGTGTATCAAATAAACGTTTTTTTTTTTTCGACATTAAAAATGTCAAGTTGATAAAAAGTTGTCCATATGGACCTAAATACACCACAAAAAAAAATTGGCCCAAGTGAAAAATATTTAGGTCTCCCGCAGGAGGGCTAAAGTTTGTACTTTTTTTTTAATGAAAGTAGAAGTGATTTTTCTTTTTCGAATAGGAAACGAATAGTTTAACAAAAAGGTGTGAAATTAACGTATACAAAAATATATTACTCTAATGTAACATTTAGATCGCCTGCAGTTTATTTAGAATCGATAGAACTTTTAGAAAAATGACCATTTTCGTATTATTTAAAAAATGTGCTTAAATGTTGATAAAAGTTTATTAGTCATTAATAATTTTATTATGTGCGTACATGTGGGCTTTGAAAAAGATCTTTCATTAAAAACAAATATGAAAAAACTCGAATTTAACGGAAAATTTTGAACTTTAGGCCTACTGGGAGACCTAAATATATATTTTTTTTAATTGGGCGCCAATTTTTTTGTGGTATATGTGGGTCCATAGGGACATCTTTTTATCAACTTGAAATTTTGAATTTCGAAAAACCTTTTTTTTTATACACCCTAATGTACAATTAGACCTAACCTCAACTACGTAAATATTGATATTAGTATCTTTCGAAAACTAACACAATACCGGGTGACAATATTTTTTTCGATTTCCTTGCTTCGAACAACATTTGTACGCTAAGAACTTCAACAAAATATCAAGTATTTGGTATCATTGTAATCGGAAAGATGTTTTCTATCGAATAATCAGGATGTGGCCATTGGGTACCCGTGAAAAAAATGACTCACTGGCCAAAAACCAATTAAATCACGCTAGAGGGCGCCAGTGGTGCAATGTCGACCAAACTCGATTTAGTTAGTGTTTATTTGAAAATGTTCGACTATTTTCACGAATTCATAGCCACCTAGATTAATACACAAAAAAGTTATTTTGCGTTGCCTTGGTGATAAAAATTGACGATCGATATGTTTTTGTGTTCAGAATGTCATCCTGACACAAAGAATATAGGGTGCCATTTAAAATTTAAATGATGACGTCATTCCCGGAAAAAAACCGAAAGTCATATTAACCTCAAGAGTATCCCAAAGAATGGAATTTTTTTGTCTATTAATACTTTCCCAAATTTCATTCGTCCAGCTTCATAAACAAAAAAAAATAAACGGGAGTGCCTATGCCGTGGGTCACCCGGTATAATAGTTTATATGGATGTTTTCACGATCAATTAATAATACTGTCATCATTGGAAATGGCTTTAATTAATAAATACAATTTCAAGCCTATAACACCATCGTTTTAATAGCCACTTTACTTAATAACCGCCTTCAACGTGAAAAATGTGAAAAAAACGAAAACAAAAATAAAAACGCGAACAAGCAAACGTAACATCATTTTTTTTAAATACAAGGATAGACTTTATGATCCACAAAAGTATATAAGCAAATATAATGACCAAACACTTTATTTTCCATAAATATTTGCTATTAAACTTGATAATTTATGTAATGCCTAACATTTTTATTTCATTACTGGCAAATGAAAATAAGAGACATATTCAAACATCTAAAATAAAATCAAGAATTACTAAGACACAAATTGTAAAATAAATAATTGAATCTAACTGCTTTAACTCAACTTGACAATTAAGTACCAACTTTGGAAAAACCTTAATCGATGTAGCAAGCAAGTAACAAAAGTTAGGGTGTATATAAGCTGGTTATGTCTTCATATTTTTGTGTTTTATAAACTGTCTCCTATTTTGATCACTATTTCACGGGTATTTTCACGAACTCTTAAAAAGAAAACGAGTAAAACATCTCAAAATCGCCGTAAAAACTACTGCATAGCTTTGAACATAAAGGTACTTGACTCAGTGTTTTTCATAGTTTTGGATACACCCGGTATATGTAAGCAAATACATCAACCCAATCCTTCTTTAAGAATATACCTTTGCTTTTATTAATTGACAAGCATTTGTGTCTGATGATAAATACTTAGTAGCGATTGTAAGTATGCATGATTAGAAATCTCGAATATTCGGTTTTTTATTAGGTCAATATCATCAGATATCATTAGACAGATATCATTTTTAATTCATAATTATTACCGAAAATATAAAATTAATCGTATACAGTTTGTTTACATATGTACGTCCGTTATCGCTAATTTCGAGAAAACATGTGCCAGATATTCAAAATATGCGATAACGATTAATCGCTAATAAAGACACAAACATTAATACAGCAAGAAATTCATGAGAGATAGCACCGGTATAATTCAATTTTATTTTCACTCACATTCAGGATTAAAGATTTCTCCGAACATTTTATCTGCCAACATGTGTTTGATTAAATAGAAATTTCAACAATTTGATTACAGGTCATAAGCTTAAAATAATTACGAATTGTTTTAAAATTATTTTCCTGTTCTTTTAAGATGACGTTCTTTAGAATCTCTTCCAATGATTCCTTTACAACTATTGCTGCATTATATTTTCAAGTCTATATCTGAGATTGGCTGGATTTGAGTATTAATATATAACCCAGGTCATAAATAGACCTAGAAATTAATGTTCTTGGTTTCTAGGGTCCGGTGCGGTGGCTCTTGCTCATCTCGATGGCTCGGGGACAGACGAAGCCGTATGCACGATGATCCAGAGGGTCCAGGAGCTCGCCATGGGATACCCTGAGGGCAGGATAGAACTTCAATTAGTGGGAGGATTTACCGACGTTCACCATTACTCCGAGGAGTTATTCTATAATATTATGAGTAAGTTATTAATACATTTTTGGATGGATATAGATTGGGCCAGATAATTCCCACATGGTCCATAAGTCAATAAATACATTTTGATTGGCCTTTCTGTGACAATGGTCTAACCAAAGAATAATGAATATAATATAACAGTGCTCAAAAAAATTAGGGGAACACTTTTTTCGAAACCTGTAACTTTTTAAATAATAGTTCTAGGCAAATCAAATTTAATATGCTATAAGGGCTTATTATCTAACTAAAGAATATTACAAAAACAATGTTACAACTCTTAGTTACTTCTAGGTTACATTAAAAATGTAAATTAATAACGCAAACCAAATGGAAAAAAATGTCAAGTATGCTTTGAATTCACGCCTACTAAAGATGGCAAATGAACTCAGTTGTCAATTTTCGTTGATTAGAAACGTCATTAGAAGTAAAATGAGGCATCTTAGTGAAGTGCAAGTTGCTCGTGCTGTCGCCTTTATTGAGCATGACCATCTATTCGACATGGTAGCAGGGACCTTCGAGTTTCCTCTTCTGTTATTCAGCGTGTATGGAATCGGTTTCGGGAGAGTGGACAATATGTTAGAACAGCTGGACAAGGTCGAAATCGAAAAACTACTCAAAATCAAGACCGATTTTCTTGTCCTTTCCTCTCTACGTCAGCGTACTGCCACTGCACGACACCTCCTAAACGACCTAAGACGAACACATGGAATAGAAATTTCTGATCAAACTGTTAGATTAAAAGAAGCGAATTTTAAACCAAGAAGACCTGTCCGCGCATACGCCTTGGCGAGCCGCACACTGAGCGACAGCAAGCAAGCAGCAAGCAGCGTGCCTTTTGCTTTTGCATTTTGCACGACGCATACCGCATACTGAGAGAGCACAGCAAGAGCACAACACTCAAACATGACGTTTGTTTGATGTGACATTTAATTTCTAAAAATATGTGCATTAAAAGATGGTAATGAACCCATCGCTTATAAATAAAATTGTGGTAAGCATGATATTTTGTTAAAAAATAATTACTCAATGAAAATCAAGTTATATATTATGTATTTTTAATGTTTCTGCATTTTATCCTAATATATAATTTAATGAACAGGTGGCTTTGGTGGCTTATTCACAATGTCATGCAAAACATTAGTAGCCATGACGTTGTCATCCGAGGATGAAGATTTTCTTATGTGGCGTTTAATTAGAAAACGTAAGAAAAGTTACTGGGTTTATCCGTATAATAGTAATTTTAACTCATTTCTTGCTATAATTTGGATTGTATAGAACGGGATTGTCCTGAATTTCACCAATTAATTCCACTAAAATCAAAATTATCTTTCATTTTGAATGATTGACGGTTACATTGGCATAATCTGTTGCTATATCGATGCTTATATAATATATAATTTAACATCTGAAAATAAATTATAGAAAATTTTAAATCAACAGTTTAATGCCAAAATTTGCCTCAAATGAAAATTTAATTTTACTAATTTGTGTAATCAAATTAATTTTTGTAGTTCTTTTATTAAAACATTCCTATTTTTGCGTCTAATTCGACATTTATGATAATGGGTTAATTTAAAAATTCTTTACAATAGTCACAAAAATTACAGAAATCAATATTGCTTGGATGTTGCTTGTGTACGACGCCACAAAAAAAAACGGTTGACAGAAAACAGGCATACAGCAAGCAGCGTGCATTTTGCACCTAGGAGCAAATGCTCGTTTAGTGTGCGGGTCTACATATAAATACATGGGACCGTTTTTTTGCACCTTGATGCTTTTGCTGCCTGTTTCCTGCTTGCTCGTTCAGTGTGCGGCCTACCTTCATCACAAAGCAGCGCGAATGAGGTTTGCTCTGGATCACAGAGATTGGCAACTTCGTCAGTGGACGCCTGTACTGTTTACAGACGAGTCCAGATTTTATTTAACTCGTTGCGATAGTCTAGTACGTGTATACTGTATATAGACGTCCTGGTGAACGCTACGTAACCGCTACTATACAGGAAGTGGATAGATTTGGTCGTGGATCGGTGATGGTTTGGGCTGGAATCAGTATAGACAACAGAACTGATCTTGCTGTGGTTCCTGGTAGACTAAACGCCATAAATTACAGCGAAATCATCTTAGATGACCATGTGGTCAAAATGTGAAGTGATTCGTGCTCGTGGAGGGCATACACTGTATTAAACAATCCACAGAAAACCCGACTATAATCGATACTATGACAGTCATTTCCATTTTGTTTTGCGTTATTAATTTACATTTTTAAAGGTAACTTAGAAGTAACTCAGTGTTGTAATATTGTTTTTGCAATTTTCTTTAGTTAAATATGCCGTTGAAGTATACCAAATTTGATTTGCCTAGAACTATTATTTAAAAAGTTGCAGGTTTCGAAAAAAGTGTTCCCCTAATTTTTTTGAGCAGTGTATTTACTCAATTCAACTATTTCTTTGAAAAACGAATTACCTATTGAAAATTGAAAACATTCCATATATGCAAAAACAAAACGTTTCCATCCAAACTTTTGTTACTTTTTCTTTGGCCATGCAGTATTTTTGATACTATATTTTTGATGCTAAAAGATGGTCATGGCTTATTCATTTTCGTTAGAAACGTCAAACTCCACAGCTTTTTGGATATAAACAATAAAAAACATTATTTTTCAGAAATGTCAATGAATTTAAAGTTCAAATATTCTTCTACTGAGTAAAAGGATCACAGAATTATCACTTCTTTGACTTAGGATCTAAATTTTTTAAATCTTTTGCTCAAATAAATCCGAATGTCATTACTTATTCATTTTAAAACACGTGTTTTTTGCATAAAATTGACTCTGAAAATTGAATCTTCATGATGTCGCCCAGGCATATTAGGTTTTAACCCTGAAAAAAAATAAGGAAATTATTAATTAATTAATTACTAATATACCGTCATTTTGAATTTCGCAATGTTTGTCAGAATTAGATTTAGCGTCATTCAAACTAAATGCCAAGTTTGAAGGAGTTATGAGCGATTCCAGACAAGGTAGGGTAATTTGGGGTAAAATACCCCAAAAAAAGCATGATGCAGACTAAGGACTTTTTGGGATTTTTAGTATGTTTACTTTATTTTTTCAGGCTTTGGTTGAATTTAGTCTAAAATAACTGGGCTAATGTAGGCAAATATTATTAGAAATACGAGTAAATGAACATTTTTACAGTTTTTTTTTGTTTTGGCGACAGTGTTTATTGATACTATGTTTGTGTGTTTTTGCAGCGTGTTTTCATAAGCACCCCGTGGAAATAGATCTGACACTGGCATGCGTCGGTGAGCAAAATACAACCCTTCGAGGAGGGATTCCGTGGCCAATAATTACGGGCGTTGGCGTAAATGTGAGGACAGGTGAGATTTTCCCTGCCACATTCCCGGAACAAGGCCCTGATCAGCCGTTGCGATGTGCCAGGTTTTTGACTGGAGTATCTCAGGTACGAAACAACTCTCTACTAAATTTATAGTCTTATATTTGACGAGCACATAATTGAGGTTATAAATCGCGAGCATGAAGTGGCGATCCGTAGGCGAGCGTCTAAACATGCGAGCGATTTATATCCGTTATGTGCTAGACAAATACGACGTTTTATCTACGACTCAAAAATTCAATTTCATATAAAATATTTTAAAAGTGTTTGTTAATGGTGGCGAGGCGAACTGTCAAATAACTGTCAACCACGTAGGTTTGGACAGACTTGCCAGTACTTTCGTATAATTATGACAGTTCGTTTGAATAATGAAGTCATGATTCGAACGACCTGTTCGAATTATACAAAGCTACTGTCATCAAAATCATCGGTGTGTTTCATGGTGGAGATTATATAGTTAGAGATACGTATGGAATAAACTGGGAGTCGTAGATAATAATATATTATATGACGAGGACATAACCTAGGGTATAACAAACGAATATGGAGTTCATACACGAGCCTATAGGCCATTATGCGTCATTGAAATACGTCGTTTTTATGCACGATTCATAATAAATTTGTTGTAATATTTGTAATAGTGTATGTCTTTTCAGGTGCTAGATATTTATGATAGTAGCTTAGGTCTGATGAAAATTGGGCCGTTCAACTATGAACCACTGAGAGGAGTAGATCTTTGGCTGTCACAAAGTGATGACTTTATTTTGAAGCATTTGTCGACGTCGCCAGATGTTGAGCCGCCCCATTTCGTGCATCAGGTACGTTGTTAAAATTATAATAATATCAGTATGATATAATATATAGAATATAAGTTTCGTAATTTATTTCTTTTCACTTAAAATCATTTATATTTTTCTAATATAAATTGGTATATGTACATAAAAAGGTGGAATGATTCGAATGCCTTATAAACGTATCAGCTGTGATTTCTGGGACAGGTCTCGAATAACTGAAGATTTAACATTTTAAGTTCATATAGATATTGTAAAACAGTTTCAAAAGAGTTATTTTAAAGTACCTATTTGTCTAATGTGGATTATTTAATAAATATGTGTATTATAAATATTATAGAAAACCTGTCTAGAAATATGTTTTGAACATCATATCAAAATGTATACTGAATATTATGATTGAAGTTAATTAAAAGCAATCGGAGATTAAAAAATCGTAATAAAATGTTGTCCACCTGTATTTGTATCAATATCTCAAAAGTATTAAGCTTAGCAAAACAAATTCTACGCCATACTAAAGACGAAATATGTGTGTGCATGATAAACGGAATTATCTAAAACTATTGAAAGATGTAAGTTTGAGAGTAGGTAAGAAACGGGTTTTGAGACTCGAGAAATAACATAATCTATTCTCTAGGCTCAGTTCTGAAAATCCTTTTTAAAACCATCTCCAAAACCAACATCAGAACGTTCAATATTTTTTAGTAGCTTTTAAGTAATGTTTATCATGTGCCATATTGATGCAAACATTTCATAAACTATTTTTTAATCACTGATAGATTTAATTAATTTCAATAATGATATCATCAAACATTTTGATACGATATTGAGGACATTTTTCTAAAATCAATGGATTGACTTACTGTGGCACGTTACTCGCTTCTTTTCGTGAATTTCCTGAAATTTTTGCTGATACTGCTTTCACCTGTCAGGTATTATATCGACCCATGCAACGAAGACTATAGTAACTACATAGTGATTGCACTTGAGTTTCGATAGTCTTCGTTGCATGGGTCGATATGATAACCTTTGTTAAAACCAAATAAGTTTTATCTGAAGCATTTTTTTTTATGTTACGTAGAGGGAGAGTGTGCAATGTTGGTGAACAAGTGTAACTACATAGGGACGCACTTTGGACGCAAACACATTCAAGCATAAACATCGTAAATAATTCGCCCGCTAAAAAAATAAAAACAAAAGATAAAGCCTGTTGGTATTATTTTCATTAGCGGGCGACTTATTTACGAAGTTTCAAACAGAAAAAAGTTTCAAACTTATTTGATCAATGTATAGAACAAACAAAGTTGAATAAACCACAACCACTGATATGCTTAACATCACAAGGACCATCAAAATGTACGCCACCGCAGTTATGGATGCCATAAGAAGCTGGTGATATCTAGGCGGGATGCAAATTTTAAATAAATCAAAAATTACTGCCACAACGTGGATTAGAACCAGAGACCTTTGACATTTTATTTAAAATTTGCATCCCGCCTGGATATCACCTATACATTGATTATATACATTGATTATTTCATTATTACGGTAGTAAGCCCGTATGATACGGTATGTCCGTATATTCATTTCTGGTGTGAAGCCTACGTCACGTAGATGACATTTGATAGGTGTCACGATAGGTTAGGCTTTGATAGTGTTGGCTAGTTCCTTACCTAGATATGACAATTTTCCCTCACAAATGTCATAGGCCTCAGTAGCTCAGATGGGAGAGCATTGTGCTAGAAACGCAAAGGTCCCTGGTTCAAATCCAGGGTGTGCCTGTAATTTTTGATTAGTAATGATTAGTAATTGATTAGTAATAGTAATGAGTAGTCCGTATGATGTATGTCCGTATATTCATTTCTAGTTATAAAACTTATTTGGTTTTATAAAAGCTATCATATGATACCACCTGACGGCTGAAAAACTACCGTTTGTATTCTCAGCAAAATTTTCAGGAAATGCACAAAAAGAAGCGATTACAGTTACACAATAACATGTAAGAGAATTTTATTAAAATTGATGAATGTAATGAGATACTAAGAAAAATTCTTACCTGTCGAACTATTGCTTGCAAAAACTATTGTCAACATGTTCTAGACATGAGCCAAAATATAGGGTAATAATGAGGTTATTTTTCATGGTGTAAATAATGAGAAAATCACTATAAAACTACACTAACACCATTTGCAAAGTTAAAATTGATAAAGTTGCATTATTCTGTTTATTTTTGTATCTATTTTCTAGACTTTTTCATAATGGTATTTGTGTCACAGCCCGTTGTGTCACAAGTTTTGCGATTTTATCCCTGAAGTCACAACTTTGCAACAAATTGATCAATTTCCACCGACCTCGGTAGCTCAATTGGTTAGAGTTCTTGACTGGAAATTGCAGAGGTTTCTGGTTCAGATCCAGGCCGAGGTTATATTTCCAACACTGTATTCTCACCTGTATTAATTATCATTCGCACTAAATGTGGAAAAAGTATTTATTCAAATATATTAAGACAATTTTATTTGAGAACTCCAGTTATGTTATAATAATATGGCTAATAGGCAAATGCTTTTTTTTATTTCAGATCAGAGCGACCCTGAAGTACATTCAAGATAACCAATTTCCGGCGATCACAGTTTTCAGGGACAACAGACCCCACTACTTCCGACGGGATGAACATTCCGGAACATGGCAACCTGTGAGATTCTAAAATCTACGCAGACGGAATATTATTATTATACGTACGAATATTTTTACAAATATCTTGAAAGATCTATGAGAAATGTTTGACTTAATAAAATGTGTAAATAAAAGAGAGAAGCCATTATACATGCATATATTTACCGTTATTATTATTAATATTATTATTATTATTATTAATACTTAAGGATGACGATGTTTGCTATATTGATGATGCTGATGATGATGATTATGATATAAAGATGATCTGTTTTTGTGATTATCCGAAAAGCTGCTGTAAATATGATTTTTCATTTTCCGTTTATTTTGTGTAAAGCTACGGATAGTTTAGTCTTTTACTGCCAGTAAACCGTGTATGTAATCTGACGAAGATTCTTTCCTTGTCTTTCGTTAGTGTTTTAAGTGAATCTTGTTATCTTTGGTCGATATATATTTGTTAATTGGGTTGTTGATAATTAAATAAACTGTGTCATTGCTTTACTACACTGTTTTATTTTGTTTATAACCTTTATACTTCTTGTTTTCTTGCTAGGCTTAAGGACTTGTTATTGTAGAAGATTATCAGTTATTAGAAGAGGGGAGATTCTATACAATTTTATTTTGGTTTTGGAGAAAGTTTAGAAAATGATAAATTTGATAATTAAAACACCTTTCGGCCGAATTATAACCGTTTCTGTGAACGGTTTTGTTTCTTGGTACATTCTTTCGAAATGCAAACTAGTCAAAAATATTGTCAAACACAAATAAATTCTTTTACTATTGACAATTGTGTTGACCAAGTGTTTCAAGTTCACAAAACTTGTTCGCAAATCCTGCTCAATGGTGGAACTTACGTTTTCTTTTTAATTAGTTGCAGGTTTATTTTTTATTGTCAATAATTTTACATTATTCTATGAACAAGTGATGGAAGCAACTACTCACGAGAATGATCAGCAGGTGTGAGGAAGTGATTCGTGCTCGTGCAGGGCATATAGTGTGTTAAACCTCACCAATCCACATAAAACCCGACTGTAATCGATACTATGGCCAGGGCTGTGGAATCGGTAAAAATTCTCGAATCCGCTCGAACTCCAGATATTTTTCGTGGTCCGACTCCGACTCCTACTCCAGAAAAATTGCATACAAAAATATTTTAAAATAATTATGTGTAATAAAATTCTTACATGTAAATAATCACAAATTCGACACACAATAATACAACCGAGCAATATTAAATTAGCTATGAAAACAAAAACACTACCAGGAAAAAGAGAAACAAATTTAATAAATTAAATTTCTATTCGAGTATTGTGATTGTATTAAATATAGGGCTTGTGCATATCAAAGTACTCACAAACAAATGCTGAACCCATAGGAAAAACAAAAGTTTTACTTGTGTTCAGCAAATTTGTTGGCAAAAATATTTAAACTGACAATCTAAATGTAAATAAAAACGACCTATAAGATATCAAAAAAAAACGTATTGATCGGACCACAAATAGAAAAGTTATGTAAAAACACAAATAAACAGACCACAAATAAAAAAGTTATTTATAAAATGTAATTTCTTTGTTTATTCGAAATATCTGTATTAAACTGTTTTCTTATTAGAGAACATACAAATCGTCACGATTTTGTCCATTTAACTGACTTTACGTTTATAAAATTGTTGTGAGGAACAGAATAGCTCCAACTAATTAGCCTGCAAAGATGCCCTTAAATAATTTTTAATTATTGTCAAAGCTGAAAATAATCATAATTATGGCAACAGGTATAACTTGTGAATAAATGATGCTGCATACGTTGAACTACGGGCCAACTTCTCAATTTCATTTTTACTCTCTCGTTCAAATTTCTTTTTTCAAATTACTGACAGATTACTTTTGTTAATTATTTTCACTTTCTTTTGGAAGCTGTGTTTTGTAATTTTATTATTTACATATGTATGTAGGTAGGTTCTTTGTAAAAGATCTGGTTCTGTTTGTTTACTGTCTACTGAGGCAACGTCCATCTCGCATGTTTTTTTTTCTACAGTAATTAAACCTGGACTCTGAGTCAGAGTCGGTACATTTGTTCCGACTCCGACTGCTTTGAAATTTGTCTGAACTCCGACTCCACGACTCCGACTCCACAGCCGTGACTATGCCAGTCATTTACATTTTGTTTTGCGTTATTAATTTACATTTTAAGTGTAACTTCGAAGTAACTAAGCGTTGTAACATTGTTTTTGAAATTTTCTTTAGTTAAATATATGCCGTTGAAGTATACCAAATTTGATTTGCCTAAAACTATTATATAAAAAGTTACAAGTTTCAAAAAAATTGTTCCCCTAGTATTTTTGAGCAGTGTATAAACAATATAATTTGAATGAATAAATTTAGTTTATTCCTAAACCACCAGTTTTAAAAATAAATTAATAATTTAGAGACATGTATCTCACTGCAGACTTATAGGTTCGATTTATGTATAAACCTGGCGTTTGAAGATAAATTTAATACCATAAAACGCTCGAAACAATTCGATTACCCTGTATAACAACTCAAATACAATTTCTGAATTGTATTTGAGTGGTATTTCAGTGGTCTATTAAAATTCAGACCTGTGATTGGTTGTAATGTGTATATCGCATGGGTTATGAATATACAAAACTTTTAGTGCTGAGAGGTAATTAGGAAGGAAGAAGTCCTATCACACAGTCAGTGTTGCTTACATAATGTTTAAATAATAACGTATTCGTCTACTCTCAAATATAAAACTCTAAAATATACAATACCACTAAATTCCCCAACGGGGTATAATTTTCTTCCGTCGCGTCGGCAACACAGCGCGGACATGGTTTGGATCGAAAATATGCGATAAGGTCGCTATAGCAGGAATTGTACACTAGAGGCAGTTGCAAATTTGAACGCTAGATGGGGCTAGATTATAGTTAAACGCTAAACCCTAATAATCTATATCTTCGGTTTGCGTAAAATGTTCAGTTAACATGGTGATAAACAAACCTGAAAAACGAATTCTTGAACCGAGAAATCGGTAGATCTGTATTAAAATATAGGTTATAAGTCGGTACATACTTTTTTTTTTCTAAGGGATGGTAAAATATTTATGACAAAATCCAGCCAAATTTACCAATGAAAACAAAAATATGATTTAAACACTGAACTAAAGTCCATAACAAAGTGCATCCAACATCCAATAAACTTTAAAAAGGATACAATTTATTATTTTATTTCTACTTGAGATTTGAGAGCAGTAATCGTACCAACATACAAAGGAACAAAACCAAAACAATTTAGATATACGTAAGCTCCGAATAATGTAATCTTTTTGATCACGCAACAACGGGCGAAGCAGTGAAACATCGCTACCCGAACGCATCTGTATTTAATTGCATTCCCTGGAGGTTTTATTTCGCAATGCATTAGCCCTCCCCCTCCATCTCTTTCTTTCTCTCTCTCTCTCTCTCAAAAAACAAACGGTACAGGTACAGGCGAGGGAAGGGCTTTAAACCTACAAACTACAGTGTTGTTGTACTCGCTGGTAATATAAAATCCGGGATGAACGTTAAGCTTGTCTCGTGGAAGCTGCTTTATGCTGCTTTATTACGTCCGTATAATTCCCTGCAGTTTTCGTTAAGAGAATGTTGCGTAAATGTGGACAACTTATAGCCGGTTGAAATTTAGTTTAATTCGTTTAATTCATAAATAAAATTATGAGTCCGTAATAACTTTATTGTAGCAATTAGTAAACTTGGAGTTTTGAAAGCTTGTTTGCAATATTTTAGATACCGCTGTCTACAAACTCCATTTTCATTAGTTTTATGGATAAATATCAAAATGTATCAAGGTTTATTAATAATGGTTCTTTCAGACTTTGGAAACCCAATTTCGAATTTATTAATATCTTACGGGATAAATTGCCTATGAGTTATTTTAACCTTTTTATCACGAGTTCCATTAGTTTGACACAATTTTATTATTCACTAAGCTGAACATTTATATTAATTCTTGTGGACCTCAAATTATCCGAAGAAGTTATGATATCTTCGCTAAATCTGCCAGCAAGTAACTACTTTTTTAGTTAAAATGGAGACGCAACTAGAAACTGACGTTTTTCACTATTATTCATGTTTTTATCTTACGTTACATATTGGTGGATGCGCCGGTGCAGTAAATTTCAGGATGTTTGTTTATATGTGTGTCATATTGTAATGTAGGTTTAGATGTAATATTATCTCTAATCCAATCACAGGATATAATATATTGTATCTAATAACAATTATTGTGCCAAAATTTGACATTAATTAATTTAAGTGATTATAATAATATAAAGCAGGGGTGGCCAACACGTGGATCGCGAAACAAATTTTGGTCGATCGCTTGCGATGTGTACACATATTGTGTGATGGTGGGTTTAGTCATCTTTTCGTATTAGTTAAATAGCCTATTGTTATCGAATATGGAAGATGAAAGCTAGTTTCGATTATGTATCCAGCAAAAACAGCAGACAACACGGGAATCGAGCAATGACTGATCTCACAGATTTGTCCGTTTACCGATAGCGGTTCTTTTCTTATCGCATTGTAATAAAAAACGTTAACGGTAACAAGTGAGTCAAGCTACTCAGCTATATACAACTAAGCGTATTTATAATCTTCATCACTGGCCCAATATCTGAATTAATAGAATAAATAAAATAATTCCTAACACGGCCAATCCTGACAATAGCTTTGCTCTTGCAGCTAGTCTCCAGAACCACTATCCTCAACGATAAACTTGATGTCAGTAACTCACTCAAACTTCAATTCGACAATTCATAATTTGCCGAAATTCAAAGGTGTTACGCATTCAACAATAATCAAGTTGCCGTTATGTATTTCTTATCCTTTTGTGTTCAAGACACTTCCATTTTAGCTCAAAACATAATCAAATAATTGCAAAGAGTTAACCATCTTTCAGCTCAAAAACGTAATATAATATTTCCAAAGGGCTTTCAGCTCAAATATAATCAAAGATTAGCCATAACGACCAACGATTCAGCTCTACAAAATAAATTATCATGTGAGCTAACTTATAACCTTTCAGTTCAACAAAATAAACAAATATTGGCAATATTGGTAATCCTTTTAGGTCATGAAGATAAACAAATATTAGCAAAGGTCTAATCATTCAGCTCCCAACAAGCTCAACAAATATTAGCAAAGGGACCACCTTTTATCTCAACAATATAAACAACTATTATTATCAACTAACTGTTTACCTCAATAAGGTAAACAAATATTATCAAAGGGCTAACTAACCCTTCACCTCAAAACCATTCGGATATTAGCAAAGGGCTAACCTTTCAGCTCAAGAAGATAATTTACCACGGGAGTAAATGGCTGACCTTCCGGCTCAGCAAGATAAGCAAATATTCGCAGAGTTAACCTTTCAGCTCAACAAAATAAATAAATATTAGCAAAAGGCCAAGCTTTCAGCTCAACAATGTTAGTAAGGGGCTAAACTTTCACTAAACAAAATAAAATACTATGTGAGTAAAGAGCTTACCTTCAACGCAATAAGATAAAAATATTAGCAAATGGCTATCCTTTCAGTTCAAACACAATCAAATATGTTAATATTACTCATATTTTTACGTAGGTAGATATACAGCGTGTTTCAGTACGAGATGCACTCCCGCGTATAGATAGATTAGCAAAAAAATCGTCTAAAAATCTTGTATCATTCTTCCAAGATAAATTTTTTTAGCCCAAAAAGAGTAGCAAAAGTGAAATCTTAAAATCAAATTATCAGTCATACTGTGCATTTTTTATAACAACTTTTTCATATTTACGAACAAATAGTACCACAGCTTATACATTGCAATTAATAAAATAAATTAAATTGTATTTTAAGTTATACAAATTTATCTTGAAAAATTGTCGAAAAATCATGTTTTTTAGATACCGCCTGTACGGAATGAACTCGTATCTGCAAATATAAAAAGTTGGGTCTGGAAATGTATTTTCTTTATGAGCGTAAATCTCGAAATATAAATAGTTTTGAACCTATATTTTGTCTATCTACCCATAGCTTGCGGGTGTGCTACGCTTATGACACATTTTTCAAATAAAAGGTAGATCTTAAGTACACAAAAGTTGGCAACCCCTGATATAAAGGATCGCCAGCTAAAATTTGTTTTAAATTTCAATGTTAGAGTAGGAATTCGAAAATTCCTCCTTGTAAGCAACAAAGCAAATAAGCGACTAATAGGAAAATTTTTAACAAGTTTAACAAGTTTTAACAAAATTATCAAAAGTACTGTTTAGTGTAAAGAAACGTTTATTGAAAGTAAAGAAAGAAAATAATTTACATAATTTATTAGAAAATAAATGAAGAAATGTAGATTGTTCTGTCGTATAAATTATTTTTGGAAAGTTTTTATAAAAGAAAAATAGAGCTTTGACTAAAAGAAAAACGTATTTTTTTAAAATATGGTCATAACTTCTTTTTTTGTGGTTCGGTCAAGATGCCATTTGTACCATAATTTGGTATGCTACAAGCCATATGTTTAATACAATCAGATGGCTAGTTTACTGAAAATTAGTCTATCAAAAGTGCTAAGACGCTTTCTTAATACGACAACAAATAACGAAATTAAGAAAAGAAATACTGTCACTAGACATATGGGTAAACAAAGAAATAACTAAAATGTTAAAACGACATCTTAATCGGACCAAAAATAAGAGAAATATGACCATATTTAAAAGTGACGTTTTTTGCTTTTTTATTATATCTCTGAAACCATTTAAAATTGTATAGATTACTTGCTTAAAAATGATGTATTAGTAGTTGTATTTTGTAGACTTTACAGTTGAATACCAAAAAATGACAAAGAAAAGCTATTCGTTTTCTTTTTCTAGAAAATAAACTGCTTCCGGGTTATGCCGTGTGTCAAGATTGGTTAATGCTGACGTTTCGCGAACCATGTTGGTATTCATGTATTACTGGTTCATGTATACTGGTATTCAGTATTCAAGTAGCTTTGAAGAAGCGAGCAACATGGTTCGCGAAACGTCAGCATTAACAAATCTTGACACACGGCATAACCCGGAAGCAGTTTATTTTCTAAATGATTCTGGCCGTGAGTAGTGGAAGCAAGCCGATTCTAGAACCTCCTCATGACCTTGACCTTGAGATAGGTCAAGGTCATGAGGATGTTCTAGAATCGGCTTGCTGTTAAAGTTAATGTAATGAGGAGGGTAGGTCAAGGTCAATGAATAGGTCAAGGTCAAGGTCAATGAATAGGTCAAGGTCAAGGTCAATTAATAGGTCAAGGTCAAGGTCAATGAATAGGTCATGAGGAGTTTCTATATTCGGCTTGCTGTTAAAGTTAATCTAATATAATCTAATGAGGAGGGTAGGTCAAGGTTAAAGCCTACGTACTTACTATTCGCTTTTTTTTACAACTTTAACAACCACGTTCTATGTGACTGGCAGATGCAAAATAAATGTGCAGTAACAGACTCGACGTAACACCAAGTGGTGTCAAACAGTAGCCCAATCTGTTGTAAACATTTTGTTCTTTTATTCGCTTACCTTTTTTTATGAACCGAGAAAGAACAAGAACAGTAATGACAAGACAGAACACACGAAAAAACACAAGAAATCTGCCCTTATTTTAAATGATTCTGGCCGTGAGAGCACTTATTGTATAAATTCCTTTGCACAAAATAGTTAACATTTGTATCAAGTTAGCATTTATTTTAGAGACAACATATATTCTAATTATTCCTTGATTAGCATGAAATAAATAGCGCTACATCATATATTAAACTGTGTCTACTAGAGCTTATTATGGAGCTGGGTCTAAGATTATGCCCGTTAGACCAGCCATTAACTAGGTCACACTAACCGGTGCCTAAAATTTGCTCCATTCAAGCTTAATCTACAAGAAACTTAGATAAGCAGCTTGACACTGTTGTCCTTATATTTCGGATATAAATCATACAGTTTACATATCTTGTTCTTTTTTATGTATCAATTCCAAGAGAGTGTACATAAAAGCAGAAATAATAACAGTGAGCAACATTTTGCGAACTTTTCATTTGCTTAAAAATAATCACAGGTCATTTCGATAAAGTTTGAAGCTTGAAGTTTATTTCTGTTCTAGTTTCCAGTAAACTTAAATTAAAACTAAACGATAAACAAAACGAATTATAAATGTAAGAATGCAGATATTTACATTTTACATTTGCTGAATCTCTCCTATTTAGATGCAAAGACGAGGTCCCAATAGTTTTCCAAGATCTTTCTTAACTTCCTAATAGAGTTTGCTACTTGACCTAAAACGCGGTAATCCCTTACAGAAATGTCTCTTTCTCTGTCTGTCTCTAAGTAATTTTACGTCCAAAACGTACAGCTCTGTACTCATTATTTTAGTGGCGTACACAACAGAATCCTCGCAAGATAATGCAATCTCAGAATGTGAGCTGCCTGTCGAGATAAATTAAATTAATTAAATTGGTTAAAATTGTAAGATATAATTATAGCAGTAGTAACAAGCATTGTTCCAATTAGTATTAGAGAGCAACTAATATCGTGTTTTGAAATAGAACATAAACAACAACTTTGACAATAAAAAAGAGTTCTGCTAAATAATGCTCTCGGTATATAACCGAAATTCGCGGCGATAAACAAGCAACAGCAGCTGTGTTCGGGACGCTGTTCGCATAAAAACCATGCGAATTATAGCCGGCCTCCGGTGGTGGTATTCAGCCAAGAATGTCACGACGCCGGCGACGACCAGCGTCGGTGTCATCGTACTGAAAATCGGAGGGGAGCGTTCGTGAAGCGGATCGCTGAAAATGGGTCATTCGCTTTACACATATAAACTGGTGTGGTAGTGCTTTAGTATGCTACGTTCAAATTTCAACGATACTAACACGTTCCGTCTAGTCTCTTGACAGAAGAAGAAGACTCAGCGGAAATTTGATATGACAACGCTGGGGAGTTACTATTTCTAAGTCAAATGGCGTATATGAAACGTAAAACGGCTGGTGCTGTGCAAAGTGTATCTACCATCTGTCATATTGTCGTGCTCCCGTTGCAAGTCCTTTGTGAAAGGACATGTGACATTTTTGAAATTTCCAGGAAACGAAAAATATAGTTCTGAAACTCATTTTCTTTTCTGTAAAAATTCTAATATACTTTTATTAGGAATTTAAAGAACATCTACCCTATTTTAAGCAGTAAAAGATTTACTCATTAGAATTTTAACCTTCTTATCATGAATTTTACTAGTTTAACATACCTTTGATCATATGATAATTCACTGAACTATTGCTGCAAATTTATATTACCTCATGTGGATGTCAAATGATCCCAGTAAGTCATGATATATTTGTAATATCTACAAAGAAGTAACTACTTTTTTACTTAGAACCTGGAAATACGGATAAAAACTAACATTTATCACTATTATTCATGTTTTTATCTTGTATGACATTCTGGTGGATACGCCAGTACTGTATATTAGAAGATTTTTGTACGTTGTAGTGTCATATAGATAGGGTTGATGAAGGTTCAAATAGAATATTGTATCTAAACTGTAAACTAATAACATAATATAATAGCTAAAAAAATTCCAACCGAATTTGAAGTTAATTACATTAATTGATTCTATATAACACATTGCATACAGAAACTACAATGATGGCGGGAAATCCGAAATTTCTCATCCTAAATAAAAACAAAAACAAGTCCCAAAAACAAGTTCAACTTCCAGTTAAAAGCGAAATATAACGTAAACTGTTTAATAATTTATTAAATCGATCAATAAATTATCGATCTTTTCAATTTTAAGGTTTGATTTCCCTTCATAGAGCAGATCGATATTGTCGATCCACAAAACATCGATATTTTCCATCTCGTCGATCATTATTAAAGATCGATCTAATCGATTACAAAAGAGTGATCTTTTGTAAATGAATCATATCGATCAATAAAGATCGCATCTTTTGGTCTTAGATTGACTCCAAATGATCGACCAACAAAACATCTTTTCTGTTTCATTGGTCACATAAAGATTGATCTAATCGATCACAAAAGACATAACTTTACGTTCTTTTGTTTAGCGAATATATAGATTAACTAAACAACGATATTTTTGATATGATCGGTTAACAGAGGATGGATCAAGTACAAAAGGTTGGTCTTTTTGATTTTTTGTAGATCTATCAGATCGATCATAGAAAAAAAATCGATTCTTTGTTCATTGATCAGATCGAGAAGATCGATCTTTTCGTTTCCAGAAAATCGATCTTTGTGATTTCATCGATCATGGCAACCAACAAAAGATCGATCTGCGCGATCACCTAAAGATCGATCTTTTCAATTTGATTGATAACCAAAAGATCTATCTTTCTATTTAATTTTAAAATGATCTGTAAAAGGTGAAAATGATCAGCAACAGTCCTATCTGAACGATAAATCGACCTGATAAATTCCATTTATCCTACCATGCCAAAAAAGTTGCCGAAAAAAACGATCTGATCGCTCAACAAAAGATCGACCTTTCCGACATGAGCGTATAAAAAGCGAATAAAAAGTAGTTTTATGGGGAAATCAAAAGACGTTACGGTAACATAATAATAACATAATTTCATAACATGTTTCAAGTCCACGCGTGCTGCATTTTAAGAGGGCCGTTTATGCTAGTGAGGTCGACGTCGGCCTTGAGTCTGTAGTACGCCCAGGATGTGGTTCCATCTAACGGCGGACCGTTGTACCCAAGTCCTTGTGTATAAACAAACATACTTACTTAATTTTTTTAGCCGATTTCTGCCCTTTGCCAATTATAGGCAACTACTATAGTTGTTGTCAACTGTGAGTTATTATTGATTTGAGCTGTTGGTACTCTTTTTCCTTGTCTCGGTGTGTGGACTTTATTGCAGAAACCTTCTTTACACAGCTCCGCGGTGACAGTTCGTAGTAATTCGACACAATTCCATAAAAAGCAGATCAACTTGACAACAGCTGGGTCAATTTTAAAGAGCTATGTCTTAAAATGTCACCCATAAATTAGCTCCTGTTCCGGGATTAATGCTATTGGCTTAATCACCGTGAAAACATATTAAATCAACCAGTATATTGGGTCAAAAATTAGCTTCTTTAGTCTAATTAAGTCGCGTGTAACATTCTTATCTACATGGATGTGACTGCACAACAGAAAATAATATGAAACTAATTTTTAGAAGCCTAGAAATAATAAAAAGTGAGTCACAATTTCAAAGGTAATTTTCTCTAGATCCGCTTAACCGAACTTGATGATGCGTTTGTCTAGTGAAGGTTGATTCCATAGCAGAAATACTGTGATTGAAATTGTTAATCAAACTTCAGCTTTGATCATTTACATTTTCTGAATGAACCTGTTTCGTTGACAAAAATTTGAAGCAATCTTTGGACATTATACCTACAACCACCGTATTTACTTGAACCAAACGGACAAAGGTAACAACAACTTCATAGTTGATGCTTTATCATAGTTCAACACTGCCACGAGTCGGGACACACAATGCATTTCGATGACGTGAAGATGTTGGCAAGGGTGGGTAATTATCATCGAAGGCTTATTAGAGAAGCCATCGAAATTTACAAACTTCCTGACAATATCAATCGCGAGGACGGTACTGACATTAGTAGAGTCTGGAAATCGATCCTAACACGGTCAGGTGGAAAAGCACATGGGAGCGGTAGCTCCAGATTGGCGCTGTGAGGTGTAAATTTAGGTATATAATGGAGATTTTCTTGGTAGGTCTCCAGTATTCACTTAGCTCTGAAGAAGCGAGCAACATGGTTCGCGAAGCGTCAGCATTTACAAATCTTGACACACGGCATAACCCGGAAGTAGTTTATTTTCTATATGATTCTGGCCGTGAAAGCCTACGTACTTACTTTTATTTACAAAGTTTTATCGAATAAAAAAAATTTCACAGTACGATTTTCCAATCATAAAAATATAAAGGGTTATTATAAATGATTGTAGTCGGAGTAGGCGGGGAAATCAAATGAAAAAACTTGTGTTTGCCGATCCATAAAATTAATACCGCTCTTATGTACATAATTTGTTAAATTGGTTGCATAACCTACTGTAAGTTCGATATTTGCTTCTGTCAAGCGGTAAACATGTATTAACATGGGCATGCCCTACTTCGACTACAATCAGTTATAATGACCCTGTATTAACATGTATGTCTTTAAATTAGCAATTTCATATTTGTGTGTCAGACAACTGTATATGACGCATTTTATTAATGTTGCATCTCCGTTCCGCCGAATGTCGTTCTTCCTCATATTCGTCCCGTTTTATTTTTTGTATTTAAGCTCATATTTATTTATTGTTTTTAAACCTGCGTTGCTGCATAATTCAAAAAATACATTGACAACCATCACGATAATTGAAACTATATTAATTAAACTGCGCAGAAACATATTCCAATACTGTTAATATTTCCAGATACATTTAATTAATTGAAATCATCAATCATTCCATTACATTTAGTCGCATACAATAAATATCAGAATGCACAGCACCGTTACGGCATAAATAAATCGACTGGCTAGTCTGATGGCGAAACCGGACGCTATTAATTTGATCGAGAAGTTTTAAAACAAAATACACATCGACCTGCTTCCGGCTGTATGGAAGTCGCGCAACGTTGCAATTTGGTAAAGGGGTTGTGTAGTTGTAGGGTCCGGACCAATTCCTGACGGTGTACACTGTACATACATCCATCCCAATTAGTTTGAAATTAATGACGGCCCTCGGTCAAATTTAATGTAATCTACAATGCAATTACGCCAGCTTAAAATCAGCACCGCGATACATCAGTGCCGTGGCGCGGGGCGCGCGCGCCCGCCCGTTTCTACGGTTCAATTATCCTTAAATTGGTTGCTAATCATTTTATACGAGATGCCCCGTAACAGCGGGTTTGCCGGATTTATTGTTGTAATCAATCCGGTAACGGGAACGTGATTTGTGTTTGAATCGTATAGGAAATAATAATCATACTGAGGCGGGTTAGTTTAAAAAATGTTAGTTTAAACCATAAACTCAGTTTAGATATACAAAATCCTTGAGACCTATAGTCGGTTTATGGTTTAAACTGGCATTAAAAAAGCCACTCTATAATATAACATATATATTCCGACCTTCAATTAAAATTAATTGAAATAAATTATGATACCTTTTTACTTTATCATACGTAGTATGTAAAGTATTGTAATCGTGCCAAAAATTTTTTTTGAGATTTTAGCGGATATATGTCTTTTTGGGTCCCCTGAACATTTTTGACCAAGGTACAAAAAAATGTCTGTGTGTGTGTGTGTGTGTGGATGTGGGTGTGTGTGTGTGTGTGTGTGTGTGTGTGTGTGTGTGTGTGTGTGTACCCGTTTTTGTGGCGACGATTCAGGAGAAACTACTAAAGGGATTGGGACGAAACTTCATATTTAGAAGTTTCATAACCAAACTTAGAGCTGAAAAGCTTTCTGTTGAAAAGGGTCCAAAGGAACTGGTGGTTTACTCATAGCATTTTTCGAAGATTTTGAAAATGAGCCGCTATTTGTGTAATGTTGTCAAAATAGTTAAATAATAAACTAAAGGAGAGGAAATTTTCTATAATTTATGTATATGACATTTTTTGGTAGAATTTATAGTTTAGCTGCATGAGCAAATTCTATTTCATCGAGATCGGTCGTACTGCTTTAAAACTAGTAGCCAGGATATGTCAGATTTTTTGATTCTAATGACAGTAGCTAGTGTCAAAGGCTAATGTTTTGAAAATACTACTGTCAATATAGGCTGCGTTCGGATATTGAACACCGTTACACTTTTTACACCCAATAACACGTAAGTGTCATTTGGACGGTGTACCCGGTGTCAACGGAGTATAATATCCGAACGCAGCTTTAAGCGAGATATCTGTCTAGTTCTACTAGTTTTATTTTAATGCAGACATAGCCGATCTCGATCAAATAGAATCTCATGCAGCTAAACTATTAATTTTATATATAGTATGATAAAGTCATGTGCCTGGCCACATCAGATTTTTTACTTTATCATACGCAGTATGTAAAGTATTGTAATCGTGCCAAAAATTTTTTTTGAGATTTTAGCGGAAATATGTCTTTTTGGGTCCCCTGAACATTTTTGACCAAGGTACAAAAAAATGTCTGTGTGTGTGTGTGGATGTGGGTGTGTGTGTGTGTGTGTGTGTGTACCCGTTTTTTGTGGCGACGATTCCGGAGAAACTACTAAAGGTATCGGGACGAAACGTCATATTTAGAAGTTTCATGGCCAAACTTAGAGCTGAAAAGCTTTTTGTTAAAAAGGGTCCAAAGGAACTGGAGGTTTAGTCTTAGCATTTTTGAAAGATTTTGTAAATAAGCCGGCATTTCTGGAATTTCGTCGAAATAGTTAAATAATAAATTAAACTAGAGGAAATTCTGAATAATTTATGACTATGACATTTTTTGGTACAATCAATAGTTTAGCTGCATGAACAAATTCTATTTCATCGAGATCGGTCGTACTGCATAAAAACTAGTAGCCAGGATATGTCAGATTTAATGTCAGATGTGATTTTAATGACGGTGTAGATAGTGTCAAACGCTAATGCTTTGACAATACTACTGTCAATACAAGCTGCGTTCGGATATTGTACACTATTAAGGTGCGTTTTCATTAGTGCTAATGGCAGTGGTAGTAGACGCAATTATAGTATTTCTAATAGAATTTGCTAGTGACTCAAGTTTATGTACATGCAAACTAATATGTGTCACCATCACGACATGTGAGAAACACTATAATTTCGTCTGCTACCACCGCCATTACCAACCATTGCCACCATTCGGAACGCACCTTTACACTTTCTACACCCAATAACACGTGTCATTTGGACGGTGTACCCGGTATCAACGGAGTAGAATATCCGAACGCAGATTTAATCGACATATATGTCTAGTTCAACTAGTTTTATTTTAATGCAGACATAGCCGATCTCGATCACATAATATCTCATGCATAAACTATTAATTTTATATATAGTATGATAAAGTCATGTGCCTGGCCACATCAGATTTTTTAGATTTGCTTTGATGTTGTTAATATATGTTTTATTGGGTGAAGAAGAAAAAACTCTATGGTAGTTCATCAAACCTCCAGCTTCGCATATATTCACATACATGTTATAGGGTGTCACGTTTTTAAGAATATTGTTATTACATAATACAGAATATATACAATATAATAATTAATATATGTGTTCCACTGAACGTGTAGGAACGTTTATATATTTTTATTAGTTTGTATCTATTGAAAGATTGATCAGTTTTAATACTTTACTTATTATTTACTTATTACAAAAAGAAAAAAAAGCGCTTCGTTCAAATGCAAAGACCTATAGGACATAGAAGAATATAGAATTGTAGTTAATTCCCATATCCAGAAAGCATTCCATTGTTTTTATTATACCTAACTAAACAAATCAGATCGAATTATTCTTAATGACAACTAAAGCAAAAAATATAAGTTTTTGATACTTTTTTATACTGAGCATATTAAAAAAAACAACCCTACCGAAATGACCGGTCCTTAGTCATAACTTTTGTCAACATCTTGTCAGAAAAAGTTTGGTGGAATATTTTACAATGGTGTGTATACCTACCTCGGGATTTTTTAAAACCATTGCATTGTGTTGTGTTTCTAGGGCTATCTAACTAAAGATTACTTTTTAATGTTTACTTTATTAATAATCTTGAAAATTTACAAAAAGAAATGTTATGGAGTCGGGTTGTTTGATATAAACGCTTGAAAGTGTTCTGAAGAGCTAGAACAGGTCATTTAGAACATATTTAACTAAATGTACCATTACACAAGGTATTGCTACCATACAATGTTAACAATTTTTGTTCATTTGAGAACATTTTGTGCCGTAGATACAGCAACGCCATTTGCAATGGTGTCCCCATCGCAAAAAAAAATTAAACAGTCGAAAAATCTTGATTTTTAATAACTTTTTAGAGAATGAATCTTGAAAGTCAGAACTAAAATTTCATTGCTTGGCAAATTGGTTGTAGACATTTCAACACAATCTGGCAACACTAGAAAATTTTTAAATAGTTATAAAAGCAAATCTACTACAACTAACAGATACGAATAGTGTGTTGAATTATCTAATTTTGTAAAAAATTCATTCATTCAAGGGCCATCTCTTCAAATTATAATGATTATTATTATCATTTATTATTATTATTATCGTATTCAAAAAATGAATCAAATTTGTATTTTAAAAAAATTGCAAAGAAATAACTTTAATATACTATTCAATAACATTATTATTATTATTATTATTATTAAATGTTATTGTCTAGTGTCTAGTTTTTGAGAAGAAAACGACCTTCTAATTTTTTTGCATTGAATTTCACAAAATGTCTCACAAAAAAACAAAATCAGTCGTCTCTTGTTCCGCTTCTTTTGCTTGCAGCCGCTTTTTCTTCAGTTTCAATTATTATATTTTGTCAAAAGTATAATAATTGAAACTGAAGATATCGAAATAGTGTCGAAATAGTAAAAAAGACAAATTCTAAATCTGTAAAAAGTTCTGATAGGTTTCAATGGCCGCGTTCACGAGACAAACTTTAAGTGAGCAGTTGGCGCATGGTGAACGCCTACAAGCGTTGTTCGATTGACACAACCAAAAAACATTTAGCGACAGAACTTGACATGAAGAATTGTTTCTTGACGATAGAAATTAGAAATTAATTCTGACATTTTGGAGGTTATGATTCTGCGCCAAACAGCGTTTGCGATTGTTTACTCAACGGTTGCAAACGTTGAGTAAACGTTTGCAACATTGAAAGCTTAAAACGATTTGGTGTAGGTTGGTAAATTCTAAGACGGTAGAATAGTTTTCATCACCACTTCCAAATTCAATAATAAAGGCCTACTTTTCTAGTTAGACCGTTAGAATGATAATATATTAAAAATAAGCCAATCAAAACCGAACAACTTCAAATCATCTCATTTAGGATATGTTCAGTTTACAGTTTCTGCGCCGTTTCACTACAGTTTACTTACTAAACTAATTGACAAACACGAAAATAGTCGAAACCTCAGAGTAATATGACATAGAAAAACATGGGGAGTAGACACACAATCCAAAAGATTCCCACAAAAGTCCGCGTATATACCACAAATACCAAAGAAAATTTTGAAAAGTAATTGTAATCCACTAGCTTTTGAGATCTCTATTAATTAATCATTACCTATCTCTGCAGTATTATCTCTCCACCTAACATATTAATAATCGGGTTTTGCACACTCAACACACAATCAAACCGCGTTTTAGAACATGCCCAGCACACGTCCTAAACAACATGTAATATCAAGAGCGTCATGTGTAAGGGAAATTGTTCCCCTTACACAACAAAAGCGCACGCTGCACCTTAATGAGACCGGAGGATGCATTGTAAACCAGCGGAACAATTCGTTAGCGTGGCTTTTATCGAACAAGGGCACCACTCTTTGTGTCTATTCCCTGTACATATAGTGTAGTAGAAGTAAGGCAAGACATCTAGAAACCTGTGATAATTAGCAGTCAGTATATATTATGATAGAATGCATAAAGACGTGAGAGATACTGTGCTAGATGGTCGAAATTGATGCGACTAGACAGTAGTCTAGTAGTACGCTGGTGACATTTGATACGAACTTCAAACTTTGCTGTAACAACTCATGTCCAAAGTTACCTTGTTATCACCGAGAGAGACTATTGTCAAATCAGGGAGGCGAGGTAGAGCAGACGTTCGAAAAGTTTGTGTGCCGTTTGGCCTTGAGTAATTTATAGCGCACGTGTGGACTAATTACATAAAGAATTTCTCATTATTTATAATTGCAATGAGCGACACAGTTAACGCTTCACTAAAAATTTGTCACTATTTCTCACAAGTTTATTTTCTCTGGAACCCCTAATATTACCTTGACGATATATTATCGTATATTAATTTATTTTATAGTTTCGAACTTACACCATGGATTTTTGAAAACTTACACGTGCTGAATATTTTGCTAGATAAATGATGACTAATTCGGATTAAAAATGCGATAGAGTCTCAATTGTGACATGTTTAAAGTTTACAGAACTTTTGCTCCTACTAGTATTAAAAAGTTGTACAGAATGGCAAAACACATGTTCGGAGATGCACCGAAAGTACAGAACATTAAAGAGAACGGGAATATGGTACCAACTGTAGAAACTGCATTGGTAAAGTAGGTCAGATGAAGGATAGAATAGCTCTTTTAAAATAAAATATACTTATATAAAACTTGTTCATTTAACGTCTCTAAAGAAGATGGTGCAACACTACATAATTTTTGTTCTCATTAACACTCTTCAAAGATGTTTCAGATGAAATTTACTTGATTAGAAAATCCCTATACAGTTTTAAGTTTATGTTATATATCCGGTGCTTTTCCATGTGAGTTTTCCATGTTTAGTTATTTTTATATTATAACTAATATGTCGACGTTTCTATTGTTTGTTACTTTGTTATGGATAATTATATTCGGATGACCATTTTAAACATTCTCTATCGACAGTGAAAAAATGTGGCCAGGCGCATGACTTTATCATACTATATATAAAATTAATAGTTTAGCTGCATGAGATTCTATTTGATCGGAGATCGGCCATGTCTGCATTAAAATAAAACTAGTAGATACTTATGTGGATTAAAGCTGCGTTCGGATATTGTACTCCGTTGACACCGGGTACACCATCCAAATGACAGGTGTTATTGGGTGTAAAAAGTATAACTGTGTACAATATCCGAACGCAGCTTATATTGACAGAATATTGTCAGAGTATTGTCAGAGTATTGTCAAAACATTAGCGTTTGACACTACCTACTGTCATTACAATCAAAATATCTGAGAAATCCTGGCTACTAGTTTTAATGCAGTACGACCGATCTCGGTGAAATAGAATTTGCTCTTGCAGCTAAACTATTGATTGTACCAAAAAATGTCATAGTCATAAATTATTCAGAATTTCCTCTACTATAATTTATTATTTAACTATTTCGACGAAATTCCACAAATGGTGGCTTATTTGCAAAATCTTTCAATAATGCTAAGATTAAACCTCCAGTTTCTTTGGACCCTTTTCAACAGAAAGCTTTTCAGCTCTAAGTTTGGTCATGAAACTTCTAAATATGAAGTTTCGTCCCGATACCTTTAGTAGTTTCTCCGGAATCGCCGCTACAAAAACGGGATGCAATTAAATAATCCTAACCGAAAATTTGTCTTGGCTGAAATCTTCAAATGCAGTCGAAAATCTCTCCGGTATATCGGCGGGTGAACTTTAATCAGAACCCTGAAGAAAATTAATCACGCAACCGGGTTGCAAACTTTTACAATTGTCAGATTCGTAGTGGTTACTTAACAATTCAGTTAATATATATATATTTTAAACACTCAGTTGCTCTAAAGGCATATTAGTGAATTGCAACTTTCCGTAAAGTTCTTATTTACGTACAGACCTTGGACTTTAGCAACTTTCACTATTGCTAGCGACTAATTCCGATTACTATATTATCTATCGTCACCAATATCAGTATTTTTTAGATTCTCTGTCTCTAGTTTTGCAATAATGCGCTCTCGTAAAGCGTGAAAATTATTTTCACTAAAACTTTTGCACTCTAGTATTAAAAAGCATTAAGAAGATGTACAGAATGGTCAGGATTCATAACACATGTCCGGGAATATTGTACCAACTGTAGAAACTTCATTGTGAAAGTAGGTCAGTTATATACAACTTTTCTCTTTAGTGTATCTAAAGAAAATGGTTCAAAAATGAAAATTTTGATTCTCATTAACACACTTCAAAGACGTTTCAGATTAAAGTTACTTTATTAGACAATCCCTATACAGTTTGTATTAGGTTTTTTGAACCCTCTCTACATACAGCAACAATTAGTAATTTAGCCCACTTTGGGGGAATTTTCGGCTGTCTATTGTTTATTACTTTGTTATTAATAATTTTGCTCGATGACTGAATGAATTTCAATAATATTATTGTCATTAATGTTTATTGATTTGCAATAAGAATTGTTCGAGAACAGTAGGAAGACGACAAAAATGAGTTGAAATTCACTCACTTACCAGGAGAGAATGTTTAAATCTGAAAATTTAGTGTATATTGTACTTTGAAAAGCAAGATGAGTCTAACGAAACAAATGGGCGTATTCATTGGCATATTTATTTTAGAATAGTACTTAGCAAATAAGAAAAACAAATATAAAAAAATTAAGTTATATTTTGAAGTTAGAATGAAAAAAAAAACTTCAATAATTAGAACTCAAAATATCAAAAATTGTGATTTAGATAATTGTTATAGGAAACATATCAGGATATATTTAGACTAGGTAAAAGTACAAAGTTTAATGTTTACTTTGAGAGTCTCGGATTTTCTAGGGCATTTAGCTTAGAAGCCATAAATTATCAAAAGTTTTGATATACTTCATGTCAGGTTTTCACTTGTTTCATTTTTTGTTCAAATATTCAAATGCTTAAAGAACACTGGTGATACATATAAAAAATGCAAAATTGTTCATCGACTAAGAATTCCAAAAACAACAATTTATAAAAATCTGTGCTCATTTTATTCTTTCTCTTATCTATTATATATACAGGGTGAGTCACTAGAGTCGCGGTGGTAGATATAGCAATTATCTTTAGAGATGGAAAAAAATATTTAATACAAAAGTTGTTTGGCATATCATTTTTTACAACGTAAAATTATTTTCATTTATACTGGGTGTTGCATTTAGGCGTAGCAGAAAATAAATTAACTTTTTTAAATGGAATGCCCTGTATATTATAACATATTATGATTGCGAAGAAAATTGTCTTACTAATTGTATCAGGTGATATTGACGTAAAGCTAATAGTTTCTGCAATATTCAATTTTTTATTAAAAAAATGGCCGTTGCAGGGCTTTTCCGAAAACTACGTAATAGCGTCATTTTTGCAGATATTTTCTTACAACTTTGTCAGAAAATAACCAATACTAATAGGGAGGTGATAGTGCCCAAAGAAATTTGATGCGCTATACAGGGTGTTCCTAGCACCTAATCAATTTTGATATTTTTCAAATGGCTTTTTCTTGAGTTTTTTAAACGGAACGCCCTGTATATTATTTGCTGGTTGCATTTCCCATTAAGTTGCCTTTAATTTATATTAAGTGTGGCATATACATATTTGTACCCGTTTTCGTGATATTTGGAATTTAAAGAAAATGTGTAATAAAGTATACCAACACAGTGCTTTAATATTACACCCTGCATAACATGGTTATTTTTTAATGATTTTTTTTTGTAAAGAGAACATAGAAAGGAAAAAAATACTTTTGTTGAATTAAAAAACTGACAGAATTGCTCAAAATAAATTGAAAAGTACATGGAATTACCATTTAGTTACTCAATATGAAAAATTAATATAATTTGAGACAACTAAAAATTAAATAAAAACAAATAATTAAGAGAAACCACAACTAATAACATTTATTAAACTATTTTTTAAACTTGATAAGCATTAACATAAAACTAGTAAAAAACTATAACAATTAAAGATAAAACAACAAGTAGTTATTGATTTGGTAGGTGTTCAAAATGCCCTCCATTTTGTCTTCTACAAGCATTAATCCGATGGGTAAAAGATCTCGAAGTATTTCTTAATATCTCTCTCTTATTTTCTCTGATGTCAGCAAAAACATTTCTTATTCTAATCTTCATATCGTCTTGTGTGGTAGGTGGTGTCTGGTATACTAATTCCTTAACATGACCCCACAAAAAAAAATCCAACTTATTTAGATCAGGAGATCTTGGCGGCCATAACGTAGGGCCTCCTCTTCCAATCCATTTGTTGGGGTATTGGTTGTTCAAAAATTGTCTTACGTTCAGACTAAAGTGGGGTGGGGTCCGTCGTGATGGAAAATTAAGTTTTGGCGAATATTAAGCGGCAAATCATCTAAATATTCATGTAGATGGTTGTTAAGAAAATGTAAGTACCTTTGACCATTTAGGGAACCCTCAAAAAAGTAAGGCCCTAGCAAATTGGTACCTACTATTCCACCCCATACATTGAGTGACCATCTATGTTGATGGTCCAAAGGCCTGATAACGCGAGGATTTTCTGTTGCATAAAAATGGAAGTTATGTTGGTTAACATACGCATTTTTATGAAACGTAGCTTCATCAGTAAAAAGAACAAAGTCAAAAAAATTTGCTTGTTGTTGAATTTTAGCAGCTGCCCAATTACAAAAATTTAATCTCTTTTCTAAATCATTTTCGCTCAATTCCTGTACATGTTGCACATGATATGGATGATACTTGTGTCGCCGTATTATTCTGGACACAGATGATTGGGTTATTCCTTGATTTCTTATTTGTCTAGTGCTTGAGTATGGATTTTCTACCACACTAGCAACTACCAGAAATTCATTCTCTTCATGTGTCGCCGCTTTTGTTCTTTTTTTTCTTTTTTTGTAAGTAATAGTACCTGTTGATTCAAAACGTTCCCGAACTCTATTAATTGTTCTTGCATCGGGATGCCGTCTTTCGAGATATCGCTGAGCGTAAATTCTTGAGGCCAGTAGAGCGTTTTTGCCGGCTTCTCCATAGATGTAAATAATATTTATCAGTTCCTCTTTAGTATAATTAAAATTCATCGTTAACAGAGATTATAAATGTTGGTTAGCTATATTAAGTCTGTTGACAGCAATAACTACACGTCTGTTATTTGTTTTTGTTTCCATGACAACGAGGTTAAGTAAATCTAAGCTAACTTAAAATAATAGCGTAACTCTGCTATTTAAATGTATCTTTATAAAAAATAGCATTTTTAACTTTACCAACATTTATAATTTATTTATATTATAACAAAATACATGAAAAAAACTAACTCAATTATACAGGGTGTAATATTAAAGCACTGTATTGGTATACTTTATTACACATTTTCTTTAAATTCCAAATATCACGAAAACGGGTACAAATATGTATATGCCACACTTAATATAAATTAAAGGCAACTTAATGGGAAATGCAACCAGCAAATAATATACAGGGCGTTCCATTTAAAAAACTCAAGAAAAAGCCATTTGAAAAATATCAAAATTGATTAGGTGCTAGGAACACCCTGTATAGCGCATCAAATTTCTTTGGGCACTATCACCTCCCTATTAGTATTGGTTATTTTCTGACAAAGTTGTAAGAAAATATCTGCAAAAATGACGCTATTACGTAGTTTTCGGAAAAGGCCTGCAACGGCCATTTTTTTAATAAAAAATTTAATATTGCAGAAACTATTAGCTTTACGTCAATATTACCTGATACAATTAGTAAGACAATTTTCTTCGCAATCATAATATGTTATAATATACAGGGCATTCCATTTAAAAAAGTTAATTTATTTTCTGCTACGCCTAAATGCAACACCCAGTATAAATGAAAATAATTTTACGTTGTAGAAAATGATATGCCAAACAACTTTTGTATTAAATATTTCTTTCCATCTCTAAAGATAATTGCTATATCTACCACCGCGACTCTAGTGACTCACCCTGTATATAAACCCTATACTATTTTTAGAATGAAAAATTCACAATCTGTCGAAGGTATACAACTTTACAAAATGATTACTTTACAACCTTCCAGGAAATTTCTACACACAAATTACTTAGATTAAAATGTAATTCATTGTTGTATCTGTTATCCTTAGTTCGCCGTATATTTTAATACTAATAATGCAGTACAATTGACAAAAAGCTTTTATAGTCGAAGTATTTTCCACGAAACGTCTGTTTGGTTGATTCCAGATGCTTTTCAGGCTTCAGGAATTTTTCCGAACTGAGATAACTACTCCCAGTAGAATCCTAGTACTACTTTCAAAGTAGACTCACATTAGTGTCTACTTTTAGCGTCATGTAGACTTTAAACTATAGCTGAAGTACCAGAGTTATTACACGAAAAAAAGATTAAATTAAGTAAGAATATGGAACGCCTTAATAGAAGAATGGAGAAACTTTGCAATTTATTAAAATTTATAATAAAAAACAGAATTTCTGGTCTCTCCTTTGTTATTTCTAAGTGTTTTACGTTTTATTAAGCGAACGGATTGCCCTTTCAAAAGTTTCTGAATACATTTTCTTCGGATAAAGTTTGAGAGTTTTAAGTTGAACCCTAATTTGAAATTAAAATTGCTTTTTTTTGCATGGATATATACACTAATATTTCAAGTATATATCGAATTGATCTATGATATTACATCCTCAAGCACGTTTTAACGCTTTTAACATTAGCAGGAAATTACTTTCATTAAAAAAACCCTCCAATATAAGTAGGTACCACCGCACAGCAACTAAAGTTGTAATCTTTTACAAACTACCTCTCGACCTGATTTAATAGACTTTGGGATGTAAAATTTGCGATTTAAAGTTGAAAAGCCGGCATACCACGCCGGGCTCTCTATTCAATAACTTTTGTAGTTGCAGTAAGTTTCTAACAATTTTGCAATTAAAATGTAATCATCGTTTTTTGTCGTCCAGTTTACGAAAACGCGAACAGTAATAAATGTACCACGAACATACTTGACATTGAAATCTATTGACTCCACATCTCTGCTTCTGACGTGTAATTAAATCGTCACAAATAGTCATGGCAAACTTTATACATACATAATAGAAAGTTGTTAATTCCAAATATCAATTATAGGTTAGAAGTAATAGTAGAAGTAATTATGTCTCAAAGGCATCACATGTAACTGTAAAAATAACCTTTATTCATTTGGTCTCAAAGCATAAAACGTATGGATATCGCCCACTGAAAAGCACATAATAAAAATTCCAAGCTTGCCCGAAGGCAATTGTTTGGGGTTGTCGGCGCAAAGCTCGAGCTGATTTTTGGGGGTGACAGTCGTTCAATTACTGTTACGTTCAATTTTCGGCTTTGTGATAACAATAAAAGGGCGCAAAAATACTCTTTCATGTTAAACTGGTTACAATGTCGTTAGTGTTTTTTCTTTTCCTTTCTTGGAACGAGGATGTCATCCTCCTACTCGTTTATGTAATCACATCCTGGTAAAATATGGAAATTTTCTTTGTAGAATTATTAAAGGAGAGAATCAGTTCTTTTGAATGGAATTCAACACGATATTTCTTAGATATTGGTATAAAGGCAATTCTAATTTAATAATTTACACTAATTTGTGAATTGTAATGGGGTATTCCGGTGTTTTTGAAATTGTCATTTTTTATAAAGTATGGGTGCTACTGTTTGCTACTTCACAAGTAAAATATCAAACATTGTTTTAAATTAAGAGAAATCGTTGTTTGAAGTTTGAATTAGGATTGGTCTTTGTGACGTCACAAAGACCGCTCAAAGTGAGCGACTTGACAACGTTGCTATATCTAGGGTGCACGTAGTAAATTTTTGTCTTCTGTTGTGTCAACGTTTAGAATCGCTCGTTTGTTGACACCTGCTTTGGTTATTGAGGTTATATCAAACACTTGTTCAAAATGTATAAACTCCAACGCCGACATTGTTCTGTGCCGGGCTATAACAGCAGTAGAACAGTAACTTCTGATAAGATTTTCTTTACATTGCCGACTAGCGAGATGAGAGATGTTTGGCTTCAAGTTTCAATGATCAAATCATCTCTCAAAAAAGGTACCTTTATTCGTTGTCAAACAACAGGGTCGCCAACCGTCAACTTGGCCGATCAGCTGTTCGAGAGCTGTCCGCTGTTGCCACCGCTACTAGGGATCGGTAATCATCGTGTATTTCCGAGGGTGGTCGGTGAATTCAAACGAAATGCACTTTTAATTGCAATTATCTTATAGAAAAACTAAATCAAAAAGCTCATAGCTTAACTATATGAATCCTCATAAATTGTACAATAGGTTAAACCGAATATCTGCTTAAATTTTGACATGACCGGAATACCCTATTATGATTGCAATCATTTAACATGAAATAAATTATCTAAATTTTGAAGTATAACTTTTGTGCTTTTTGCTTTTATGCCTTGAAGCTTTGAAGCCTTGAAAAATCAATAATTGCTAGATATCTACAGAACAAAAATTGTTATCACCAAATAAATATCAATTCTTCAGATAAAAATGTAACAAAAGTTCCTTAACATGTCTGAATTTGGAACGTTTACCTTATACTACTTCTGAGTTTTTAAAATAATTTATGCAGTTTAAAAAAAAAAACTTTGTTTTGCTTTAGAAACAGAAAAAATAAAATCGAACACGAATTCGTCCTCTTCTTCCATTTGTTCCATTGCAAATGTGTCCAAAGGGTCTGAAAACTTGAAAAATGTTGTCAAAATTCTGTTGTCAAATGAAATTTGAGAACTACTAATACACAAAAAATGCAAATATTTGGCATACTCTTGAGGTTAGTATGACCAATGGCATCCTATATTATTAGTGTGATATTTTCAATCAGGATATTCATACATTCTGAACAGAAAAACCACAAAATCGATCGTTAATTCTTATCACCAACGCAACGAAAAAATAACTTTTTTGTTTATTAATCTAGAAGGCTATGAACTTGTGATCATTGAACACAGTAGAAAATTGTCAAATAAGCACTGCCACAATCAATTTTGGCCGATATTGTATTATTGGCGCCCTCTAGCGTAATTTCATTCGTTTTTGTCAATTAGTCATTGTTTTCCCGTGTACTTTGTGGGTGCACCCTGATTATTCCATAGATGACATTTTTCCGATTACATCGACACCAAACACTTAATATTTTCTTGAAAATCATAGCTTAGATATGTCGTGGAAAAGCAGGAAAAAAAATAGAAAAAAATCCGATGTGGCCATGCACTTGACTTTACCATACTATACACCAGTGTCGAACGTTGATGTTTGACAATACTGTCAATAGAATCAAAACATCTGTCAAATCCTGGCTAACCAAACTGATCTCGATCAAATAGAATTTGCCATGAATTTGCTCATGCAGCTAAAGCATTAATGTCACCAAAAAATGTCATAGACATAGATTATACAAAAATTCCTCTACTTTAATTTATTATTTAACTATTTTGACGGCATTACAGAAATTGCGGCTCATTTGCATTTGATTACGAATCTGAAGTTTAAATTGCAGAAAACAAAATGTAAATGCGATATAATCAATAATCACTACACGAACGCACCCACATTAAGATTCCACAATCCAAAAGTTCTTATTGTAGATAAACCAATAAACAGCTGATTACGGTGATATGAACAGAGTAATGTAGGGCAATGTCTGTAAGCTAAAACCGCCAGAGTGGAGGGAGACAGATATGTTGCCGCATTTTTAGGCTGCTGACGATTTTCTGGCGCAGAACAAGATCGGACCCCATTTTTCTTTATTAATTTAAAAAAGTCAAGAATGCGTTAAGTTTGACCATACGTTGACAAAACACGTTTATTACGTCCTTTGGTATATGCTCCTTCAAGGTTAGCGGTTATTTCTGAAATAGCCTGTATATCTGAGACGGATATACCATATTCTCAGCGCTACACACCGATTGGACTATAGAATGTGACTACAAAGGTGTTGTAAGTCTACCAAAATTGTATAAACTAGAAACAATATGTATGTCGAAATGTTGGACATTTAAACTGCTCTCTTCGGGGCATTTCAATTGGCTAGAGCGACCGCCGAACGACGATAAACAATTTCGGTAGTATTTTTTCCGACTCAATATACGTGTTATTTCGCGTCAATGCATTTGTCGGCTCAATTTATTATCGCGCTGTGACCATTCGAACGTCACAATACTAGCAGACGAACACACAGTGTTTCAACACCAGTTTTAGACGTATATTTGATTAATACATACATTAATATTGCAATTTGGGATGAGTATTGGTAACCATTATCTTCACATGGTTCACATGGTTCTACATGCTTCACTTGGTTCTAGAACCAATTACAGCTCTAGATTTGCTCTAGGTTTTAGAACCAATCACAACTATTTTCACAGTTTTCAACTTTTTATTTTCAATTGCTAAGCATCAATAACTTTTTATTGTATCGATTGTTATTAATTTTCAAATAAAATGTGTCCTGAGTACATAACGATATTAAAGCAGCCATATAGTATATCCAAGCTACGTATAGTAAAGTTTCTGTGCTGTAAAACCATAATATCTGTGATAAACGGACCACCTGTGTCTGAACTTTATACCATTCTACTATTTCTTTGTTCTATTTTCCGCACTGCACACAGAGCGAAGCCAAATGCTAAATCTCGAAATCATGAAATGCTAATTCTATCACGGGCAGAGACAAAGCTCGCTGTACATTGCTTGCATCTTTCGTCTAATAATGTAATTTAAAGCCGTCGAGGATTCCTCTTCGGGCAAAGCATCCTACAAAAGTAGAACAAGCCGATTTTAACCGTGGAAATGGATTATTTGCCAAATGTATGCAGATACGATTTTGCTTCTGCTCGTCTTGAAATGTAGGAAAATAATTTCGTATTATATACAAAGCCTTAAAGTCACAAGGATGTACTGGACATAATATAATAATGTGAATGTGGTTGGATAGTGATATGATAGTTTGAAATTCAACTTTGTCTACTATAAACGAAAAGCAACTCAACAAAGTATCATATAACAATTATTAAAAAAATTAATCTTAATTACTTATTTTATAGTTGAATTTTAAAACACATTTGAATGATGCATTATTTTCAAATGGAATTAATTTTAATCTAAATTTTGTGGTAGAATTTTGTAGATTTTTTGCCTGCAGCTTGCAGACAAAAAAATTAATTTGGTTGCCATGATCACATGAACTTGCTAAATAAATATTTACATGCAAATGTAATGTATTAGGGTGTATGGAAACAAACGTTTCCTTCGAAATTCACAATTTCAAGTTTCCAAAAAGTTGTCCCTATGGACTCGTATACCAAACAAAATTGGATCAATTGAAAAATATTTAGGTCTCCCGCAGAAGGCCTAAATTTTATAACTTTCCTTATATTTCCAATATTTTTTAATGAAAGATTAAGTGATGTTTATTGTTTAAAGATCACATGTGCGCACATAATAAAATATTAAAGGACAAATAAACGTTTATCAACATATTAGCATATTTTTTAAATTACTTTTAAAAAAATGGGTATTTTGCTATAAAAGTTCTATAAAATCTAAATAAACTGCAGCTGGTCTAAATATTGCATTAGAGTAATATATTTTTGTATACGTTAATTTCACACCTTATTATTAAACTTTTTCTATTTGAAAAATAAAAATTACATAGTCTTTCAACTATCAAAGAAAAATCTAGTATTTTAAGAAAATAATAAACTTTAGGCCTCCTGCGGGAGGCCCTAATATTTTTCAATTGGCCAATTTTTGTCGTATATGTGGGTCCTAAGGGACAACTTTTTATCAACGTGAAATTTTGAATTTCGAAAAAAGAAAAACGCTTTTTCGATACGTATACCCTAATGTATATGCTATATTATTATTTTCATATCAGCCATAGATTCGACGATGCAAAACTGAATAGCTTACTTATTGTGATTTTCGTTTGCTGTGAAATACGTTAATAGCCCAGGCATATTGGGTTTTAACCCAGAAAAAAAGGACTTCTACCAATTGGTAAATACAATCTATTTGGTGCCCTGAAGAACATTAAAAGTTTTTTTAGGATATTTTACCTCAAACTACCCTACCTTATGTTTTGAATGACGGTACATCAGAATATGGTACGTAAATTGCAAAACTAAAATGACGGAACTAAAATAGCACGCCAGAAAATGAAAATTATGTGAATATTCGACCAAATCTATTTTATAAGCATTTTAATGAGTTTTTAAAATGGCGGATCAGAAAATTATAATTAAATAAAATACTTGAAGGAGTTATGGCCATAACTAACAGTAAATGGATTTTCTCGAAACAGGTTTTTCGCGACTTAACAGCATGATATATCAATCTCCTAAGAAAAATTGCTTTATGAACCAGAATTATTACCTTATGTGTTTTTCATTTTATAGCAAAAGACGTCAAATTTGTGAGCAAAATCGATAATTTTAGTTTGACATCTCACTATTTCCTGAAATATAAATATTTTTTTAATTTCTGGTTCATCAAGTGATAACTACTTATGTACAGAATACAACAGCATTCGATATTTTTACTTCAGACAACCTTGAGCGGAGAAATCTTGCCAACCAGAGACCGCGTGCAGCGTCAATTTTATATTTCTAATCCGCCCATTGTGAATTTTGCAATGTTTATGCAAGATTTTGATGCAGTGCCCTTAAAAACCCATAAAAAATCTAATCTAAATATGGCCGAAGGGTCCATTAATTTTCATTTTCTGGTCCGCCATTTTGGTTTTGTCATTTTAAATATTGCAATTTTAATGCCATATTCGGATTCAGCGTCATTTAGAACGCCAAGTTTTGAAGGAGTTATGAGCAATTTCAGACAATGTAGGATAATTATTTCAAGGTGTTGTTTGAGATGTTTGTGACGTTATTTTACGGTGCTGTCAACTTAGTATTACTGGAAACTTCGTTGGTAAAGTTTCATTATGCACTAAATCAACAATTTTTACATGATATTTTAACAGATAGTACAGTTCCTACGCCATAACCAGCGCCGCAAGCGATTCTTAGGACAGCAGAAGTCGACAAAGTGACGTCTTTAAGCAAGTAGCAATTAATTTTGTTGAATTGAGACGCTTTTACATCGTCTCCAGGCTTTGTGAATAAATATGGCAAATTATTAAATTAAAAACGCTTAAAAGGCCCGTTCAATATGATCTTACGTACGTAAAATCACAGTTTTGTTGTAAATGATCATTTCAAAACCATCAGTTGGAGAACGACACATTCGATACAGATATGATCGAATTTATCATCAGGAGAAGTGACCACAGTTATCTCTCCTGTGACCGGCCGATTATGATTTAATCCTTGTTGAATTATCGACTTCACGTCAGCGAACATAGTTTAAGGGAGTATCGGGATTCTGATGGCTATTTAGCAAGGACAATACAAACGGGATTATGTGAACAATAACTGATTGCACATCATGTTACCACTTAACTACAGTGTGGCAGTGTTCAGAATCACTTGATAATACCGAACATGCGCGTTAGGTATGTATAGGTGAAGTGCAATATAATCTTCATAAACTACAGGCTTAATAAGAAACATACGGTCGATATTGAAGGTTTAGGTCGCCCTTAGGGTGGGACGTTGATTATAGATTACATGATTTGGTCTACATTGTTGAACTCTGAGTACTTCTGAAGATTTGAGCCTGAAGCTACTGGTTCTTGAGCGACCACGTTCGTGTTTTTTATGTCTTAACTTATTTAGTATAACAAGGGTTTCAGATTGAGGGTCCTTTGGGTTCAGCTTGCTCTTTGTCTTACGTATCTTTTCGTGGAGTGTTATCTTTACAAATTGTTCCAATTTTTCTATTCTGTCAGGTGCTTCATTTATTTCAGTCCTCCATTGTTCTACCTCTCGTGTTTTCATTTTTCAAGGTGTCAGAATTGTTCTTTTCTGTTAGGAAGATATTTAATGTAGTTTTGTTAGTTATAGCGACGTTGTAAATGTATATTTATGCTGCGTTTGTGTGATCTGATTTTACAGGTTTGGGAAAATATTTGAAAATGATACATTTTTGTTGATGAGGTTTCCTTGCCTACGCCTTAAAATATTTTTTTAATTAGGTATAAGGTATAAGTAAGCAAATCCTGGATGTTAAGTCTTAAAACTATTAGCTAAAATAGAACAACTGGAGACGATTTTTTGATGTCTGTGTGGATTGGCAGCCCATAACAATTCTGTATCGGAATCAGTTAATTTAGACAAAAAGTTGCATAAAAAATAGGTTTTACTCTTACTTGCAATTATGGTGGAGGAGCCGGATTATCTTAATATTTTTGATTTTCGTCTATAATTACCATCAAATTCATTACTTATACGATGTCAACTATTAGTTAAAGTTTAACAACAATATATCAACTAGTTATATTCTCTTCATGTTTCTGTGACGTGGTAAAACCGGTGCTACCCGATGTAATTCTGGTAAGTTTCTATCAAAGTTTTGCAATGTGCCAACCATGTGTTAACACTTGACGAGGTGACAGCTGGGACTAAAATAACCTGTTTAACCTGCCAGTAAGTACAGACATAAACTCAACGATTTCATAACAACGGCACATCCTGTATTTAACAATGTCAATCCTTAGAAGAAAAGAAAATTATTCTTATTTCTCGAAACTAAGGTTGTGTTTTTGTTTGTGCCATCAACGATATTAAGTTCAACAAATACCGTCAAAAAGGATACTAAATAATGTAATTGTCATACAAAATGACATTTTGTGGTATTTGGTATTATTTCCTCACATTTCTCAGATTTGGTGGAAATTGTATGGAAACTTCATACAGACTTCATAAAGAACTTGACAAAGAAATTCGACAAAACTTTAATGGTGTATGTCATTGCACAAACGTTGGTCTGGACATTTACTGGAATAAGTTTGACAGATCATGGGATAGATTGAAACAAAGTTCTATTTACATGTTTAGCTATCCAACTAACAATGCTATTTAACTGTTATTGAACCAAATTATTTATCATATAGTGGTGAAGATATTATTTCTTCTTTTTTCTATATACAGGATGTTCCTAAATACATATCACGTAAATACGAAAAGGGGTAATTCTTTGGCTTATTTAATGACTAAAAATTCATATAAGCGTAGGTCCGCAAACGCTTCGTTGCCGATCTACAGGGTGTTGAAATTTTTAGTTTTTTCTTTATAGCTCTTGTATCCTAGTTTTAATTTTTAACAGTTGGTGGCGAATAAAATGTCAAAATAAATACAAACCAAAGGTTATCTAAATCAAGCCAAGGCATACTAGACCAATTATTTAAAAAAAATTAATTTCATCTAGCGAAACACAGAAAAGCATTTATTTTTTTTTCTCGATAACGGTGGTAAATACGAAAAAACTACGAAAGATTAAAATGCTTTAGAACAAAACAAAAAATGCATTTTGTATTTTAGAATCCACCAGCGGCGCACCGAAAAAAAGTTCATGGCGAGAAAAGGAGGCATGACCCCTGAAAAAATATCTCCCTGTAGATTCTTAAAACCATTTGGTATGCCCAATGATGTAAGTCCTACAGCGTAACCCATATTCCAAATTAGAGCTAAATATCTCAAAAACTACAAGAGCTATAGAGGAAAGACTAAAAAAACCATCCTGTAGATCTGCAACAAAGCGTTTTCGGACCTATGTTTATATGAATTTTTAGTCATTAAATAAGCCAAAGAATTACCAGTTTTCGTATTTACATGATATTTAGGAACACCCTGTATAGTGAGTCATAGCGTAGGGTAGATTGTGGGCCGTGGGAGTACCTAGAGGCAAATATAAAATATTTACATAATAACCTTTTTAACCAAAGATAAGTGACAAGAAAGCTATATTAAATTAAAATTCATATAAGTTAACATCCACTTTTCGAGAACTTCTGATATTTTTAGAAATAAGTATCATTATTCTCTATATTTCCATAGATACACATCCTACAAAACCCTTTTACGCAACTTGATAATTTTGAGGAATTATTCCATAAACAATAAATCATGTCGACATATTGCTCGTTACTGTAATTAGGTATGTTATCCCAAGACCATGTAACAATAGTACCAGCAACTATCAGTAACAGGCAGTTCAAATGTGTAATATTCAAATTGTCCTAAAATTTCCAGTCCTAGTTTTATGAAACAGTCAGCGGTTCTCAACAAGTTACTGCTATTATTTAATCATTTTAAAGTTAAACAAACAGCTGTAACTTTTATGTTTATAAACTTTTCTTCATTTTCAATTGAACAGTGAACACCTAACAACAATCACGTATCTTTAATTTAAATTTAAAAAGTCTCTTACTAGCATAGTGTGGAAAGAATGCTCATTATGTAACTTTACCTTGTTAATAAACATTAACTTTAACTATAATACAAGTCAGAAGCTTACAAAGAAAGAAAGTTACTTAGTCCTCTCCGTACGTTACGACTTACGTTATGACCCTGTATATACAAAAACAAAAATTTGAGATTTTATGCAGCACAAATCCGTCACTTAGACATAAAATAGTCTCATAGTGAAAGTTGTAAACGCACTAGTTTACAACATTTGTTCACATAACCTAACAACAAATCGTTGTAAACCGTAGTGCAAAGGATAAATATTTACCAGAAAATACCGAGGTTGTATTTATCGCAAAGAAATTAGTTTTAATTAATTAGAAAAACATAGTTTTTCTAATATCAAAATGTGAATCTTTGGTGATATTATTATTGAAATGGATTAAAATCTTTCAGTGATAAAAAAATCGTCATGGAATGTTTGCATAAATATCTCCGAAAGTATACATATTAAAGACGAAAGATGTAGTTACATGATAAGCAAAGTGAAGTCATCTGTCAGCAGCAAGCTTCTGTATTTTTAACATTGGCCTAATATCTCGGTTCAGAAAACCCTTTTTTACCGTCTGCGAAACCTACATCTTCAAATATTTTTTAATAATCTTTTGTTTATCATTTATCCTCATCCTTCGTCTTTATTATGGTGAAAAATTTGTTCTTCTAAGCTTAATACTTTCGGAGATTTTTTTAATCACTGATAGTTTTTAACTAATTTCAATAATAATATGCTATCAAAGATTCAGTAAGCATTTTAACATGACATTAAGGAAATTTTTCTGATTCCATTGGTTTGTTTTCCTATATCTCAACATATATTATTATTTAATTCTAAATTTAAAACATTATAAAATATACTATGAATTTCCAAGTATGCAAGATTTCGCATTGTAAGTGCGCTTGCAATTTAATATTGTCTCAAAGGAATAATTAGAGCAGGTATCCTGCCGGGCCTGTGCGACATCCGTCGACACACAAAACGGCCCGTTATTTATTCGTTTATTTTTTGCAATTTCAATTAAGGCCACGTTAGTCGTAGTTCGTTTTTAATTAAATCTTGAATTGTGTTTTCGTCACCAGTTCTTTTTTCTTTTTCATTAAGCGGCCGGTACGCTGTACGACAGTTCGTGTTTTCTCATTTGCCAATTCCGTGGAAATTCAAAATTGAAAGCAGATATTAATTTCGTTAAAGAATAATTATACGAAATCTATTTATATCTGCAATCTTATCCTACTTTATTTTTTATTGTTTATCAAATGACGAATAAATTTCATTAATAAATATTCTAAAGTTGAAACTCTAAGGCCTCCAATGTTGTTAATGTTATTCGTGTCACGTCTCACCTCTGACAATACACCTTCCATCATAATTCACTGAACGACCCTTTGGGATTTGGTCCAACATGGCCGCTATCCTGCTAACATAATTGATGCCTTATACACAGGGGTCGATCGTGGCTTCTCCCTCGTAAAAATTGGGTCTGTCAGATATATACAGTATCTCATTTTTAACCAGTCTGGTCCCTTCCATTTTTAAGACGTCTGATTCTGACTCTAAAAAGAAAAAAAATACACATGATACACCATTTATTTATTTACGTTTTCTACGTCTAAGGATATGTTTCAAGATCATTATTTTCGTTGTGAGAATAAAATAATCCTTGTTTTGCTTGAGACTGGTTAAGGGAGGTTGTTTATACTGAATATCTGAGCAAATTCCCCTCTGGAGAGAGTATGGGTGGTGTTACCGCAGCATGTCGCGGTTTAGTTGCTCAAGGGGCCGCTAGTGGCGCTGGAATCTCACCACTTATTACGCCGTTGACCTCACTTGTGGCGTAACCGTTGTCAGCAGCCCAGTCTTAGTTATCATACATTAATTCATGGTTTACT